>CM033646.1:147623176-147654615 GCA_019512145.1 Engystomops pustulosus
ACACGTGGACGAGTGCTGCCGGGCAGGGCCACTATATGTCGCTGACGGCACATTGGGTTAACTTGGTGGAGGCTGGGACCTAGTCTGACCCTGGGGCTGGTCATATACTGCCAACGCCGGGGATTGCGGGGCCTAACTCGGTCCAGGTCTCTCAGGCCTACTATGCCTCCTCCTCCTCCCACCCCTCCTCCACCTCCTCCTTCGTATAACTATCCGTGGGCATGGCGCCATCAGTCGGTAGCTCTAGGCACAGCAGCAGTGCCGTCGCTAAGCGACAGCAGGCAGTGCTCAGACTGCTGAGCCCAGGCGATAAAAGGCACACCGCCCAAGAGCTATTACAGGGCATCATGGTGCAGACTGATCTGTAGCTGGCACCGCTAAACCTGAAGCCAGGCATGTTTGTGTGTGACAACGGCCGTAACCTGGTGGCGGCTCTGCAACTCGGCAGTCTGACACATGTGCCATGCCTGGCCCATATGTTAAATCTCATAGTTCAGCGGTTCCTCAAGACATACCCCAATCTGTCTGATTTACTCACGAAGGTGCGCCTCATCTATGCGCATTTCAGGAAGTCCAGCACAGATGCTGCCACTCTCAGGGCAGCGCAGCGGCGCCTCCAACTGCCCGCTCACCGACTGTTGTGTGACGTGCTCATGAGGTGGAATTCAACATTAACCATGTTATCCAGAGTTTACCAGCAGCGCAGAGCGATTGTAGACTGCCAGATGTCAACTTCCACCAGAACTGGTAGTCAGGTCAGTCAGCTTCCCAAGTCTACAATGAGGAGTGGACGTGGATGTCTGATATCTGTCAGGTGCTGAGTAACTTTGAGGAGTCAACACAGATGGTCAGTGGCGAAGCCGCCATCATCAGCCTCACCATCCCGCTGCTTGGCCTGTTGAAAAGCTCTCTGGTCAGCGTGAAGTCAGAAGCTTTGCGCTCGTCACAAGAGACGGGGGAAGAAGATTCCCTTGTTGATAGCCAAAGCACCCTCAGGTCTGTTATTCAGCGCATATCGGAGGAGGTGGAGGACGATGAGGAGAAAGAGGAGGAGAATGTTGGCAAGACAGAAGAGGGGAGCATCACTCAGTCCTTCACTGTTCAGCGTGTATGAGCAGACGAAGAGGAGTTGGAGGAGTTGGAGGAGGAGGAAATGGACAGTCAGGCCAGTGAGGGGAGTGAATTCTTGTGAGTTGGGACTCTGGCGCATATGGCAGTCAACACAGATGGTCAGTGGCGAAGCCGCCATCATCAGCCTCACCATCCCGCTGCTTGGCCTGTTGAAAAGCTCTCTGGTCAGCGTGAAGTCAGAAGCTTTGCGCTCATCACAAGAGACGGGGGAAGAAGATTCCCTTGTTGATAGCCAAAGCACTTTCAGGTCTGTTATTCAGAGCATATCGGAGGAGGTGGAGGAGGATGAGGAGAAAGAGGAGAATGTTGGCGAGACAGAAGAGGGGAGCATCACTCAGTCCTTCACTGTTCAGCGTGTATGAGCAGACGAAGAGGAGTTGGAGGAGGAGGAAATGGGCAGTCAGGCCAGTGAGGGGAGTGAATTCTTGCCCGTTGGGACTCTGGCGCATATGGAAGATTTCATGCTAGGCTGCCTATCCCGTGACCCTCGCGTTCAAAGAATTTATTCCAGCACCGATTACTGGGTATTCACTCTCCTGGACCCACGGTACAAGCAAAATCTTTCCACTCTCATCCCTGGAGAGGAAAGGAGTGTGAGAATGCATGAATACCAGCAGGCCCTGGTGCACAAGCTGAAACAGTATTTCCCTTCTGACAGCGCTAGCGGTAGATGACGTACTTCTGCAGGACAAGTAGCGAGGGAGAGTAGGCGAGCAGGCAGCTTGTCCTGCACTGGCAGGGGTACGCTTTGCAAGGCCTTTGCCAGTTTTATGTCACCCCAGACACTGTCACCTGTCCCCAGTCTCGGCAGAGTAGGGCTGGTCTTTGCAGAAAGATTGTAAAGGGAGTACATAGCTGACCATACCATCGTCCTAAATGATCACACAGCTCCCTACAACTTCTGGGTTTCAAAGCTGGACATGTGGCACAAACTGGCGCTGTACGCCTTGGGGGTTCTTGCCTGCCCTGCCGCTAGCATGTTGTCTGAGCGGGTTTTTAGTGCAGCTGGTGGCATCATCACTGATAAGGGTACATGCCTGTCGACTGACAGTGCTGACAGGCTGACGCTTATCAAGAATGTGACCCAACAAATGATGTGTGAGGCAGCACATCAGAGATGACCCCCTTGTAGGATGTGCAAGCTATAAAAGACGAAGTAGTGGAGGCTGCTATCACAAAAGATGAATTAGTGGGCCCGAGGGTTGCTATCCTGAGAACAATTAACATTGGATAGTAACTGTAATTGTGGCATAGTCCAAAAATAGTTTTCCACAACAGTCCATAGCCGAAGCCCGGGCAACTTGCCGGAAGGCTGGGACCATCCACAAGAATAACTTTAATAGAGAGAAGTGCCTGCACACTTGTCGGCAAGTCCAAAAAAAGTTATCTCAAAACCAGAACAGAGCAGGGAGGGGGCACACTCCAGAAAAAATTAAATACAATTGCAGTACCCTCGTATGTCGGCCACGTCACCAAACAATTGTTCTAAAAACAGAGGACCTCCTTATCACACGCCGCTAGGTGGACCCTCCCGAAAAAAATTAAATAGATATAGTACTAATGCCTTCCGAAGCCAGTTGACCCTGGCAAAAAAATAGCCCGTTTCCTCTGCTTGGTTAAAAGACGGAAGGAGAAGCGAGAAGCATACCTTCAGTGAGGAGAATGCAGGTCTGTGTGATTGTTGCAATACTATGCGGAATTTACTTTCAGCTGTACCGCCTTGAGCTGCTTTTCACCGTGGTGCCCGAGATGGAAATATAAGATATCAGCGCTTGATTCATGTACATGCCTGTCGACTGACAGTGCTGACAGGCTGACGCTTATCAAGATGAATAAAGCCTGGATTTCTCAGGATTTCCATTCTCCACCAGGTGAAAGAAGCTCAACGTGAATAATGCATGCACTCCTTCTCCTCATTTTCCTCCTTCTCCTCCTCTTTGTACACTAAAGCAGAGGAAACTGGCTATTTTTTGCCAGGGCCAACTGGCTTTAGCTATAGTACTCTATGTATTTAATTTTTCTGGCGGGCCACCTACCCGGTCCTCTGTTTTAAACAATTTTTGGGAGTGCCACATACAGGCACTCAATCTAATTAGTTTTTCTGGAGGACCACCTACCTGCTCCTCTGGTTTGAAAACTTTTTTGGACTTCCACATACAGGCACTATCCAAATTTAATTGTCTCCATAGCAGCCTCCACACATCGTCTTTTTAGCTGCCTCCACACGTTGTCTCCATTGCTACCTCTACACATCATCTCCATAGCTGCCTCCCAAAGTCGTCCATATAGCTGACACCATACATCGTCCCCTTAGCAAACGAGCTGTGTCAGGCAGAATTTTTTTCATGGCTTCCACATCAAACTTGTTAACTTTGATAACTGTGTTATCCACAAAATATACTGGCAAACTTTTATCATTTACCGATATTATTTCAGCGCTTCTTGCGCATCTGTTTACATTCCCCTCACCCACCATAACCAAGCCAATTACTTTTAAGAACAGTACTACACCTGATCTTATACAAAAGGTTCTTAGAAGTGCTGTTTGTAGCCCCCGCCTGCTTTGAAAATTATAATTTTTTCAAAGTAAACCCTTCTAGCCCCCAGGCCCATTTTGAGTGGGGAGGAGCCGAGAGACGGGGGCTTGGACAGGCGAAAGCTCGCCTGGCAGCGGACCGCCAGCTCCATCCCAAGATTAGGCAGCCTCAGAGGCATCCATGCATACTGCCCCTGCTGTTTCCTGTCCATTTCGCCTCCACGATCCTCCACAGCGTCCACCAATGTCTCCATGCGCAACTTTCAACTCTCTATACCCCAGACGCTGGAGCGCGAGAGGATATACAGCACATCATCCCCTTATCAAACTAGCTGTGTCAGGCAGAATTTTCAGGTGTTTCACCAGATACATAATGGAACTCGGCGCATCTGTCGCCGCCATGCTGGAGACCTGAAGTTTCAATCATAGCAGCGCAATATGGATGCCCCATACTGTCGCTCTTAATCATGGAAGTCTCCATGGCTGCCTCCACATGTCGTCCCCTTATCAAACGAGCTGTGTCAGGCTCATTTTTCGGGTGTTTCACCAGATACGTTATGGAACTTGGTCACTATGTCGCCACCATGCTGTGTTATCGACTAAATATACCATCAACCTTTTGTTCACATAGGAAATAATTTCAGCGCTTCTTGCTCACCTCCTGTGGTTCCTCTCTGCCACCCATTGGTCTGTTGCCCATAATTTTGGCATAATGGTGCAATTAAGCAGCCTCAGAGGCATCCATGCATGCTGCCCCTGCTGTTTCCTGTCCATTTCCGTGGTGTTTCCATCATTTTCTGAGGTTTCCAGGTGTTTGACCAAGCTTCCCTGTGCAGACCCTTGGTCCCCTTGAGAAATGCTCGAGTCTCCCATTGACTTCAATGTGGATCGTTATTCGAGACGAGCACTCGAGCATCGGGAAAAGTTTGTCTCGAATAACGAGTACCCGAGCATTTTAATGCTTGCTCATCTCTAATAAGCCTTTTCAACCATAGAGCAGGTAGGTGGTCCTCCAGAAAAACTATGTAGATTGAGTGCCTGTTAGTGGCCTCTCCAAAAATTGTTTAAAACAAGAGCCGACTAGGTGGCTGGCCACGCAAAAATTAACTACATAGAGTGCTATAGCTGAGTCCGCATTGCCTGGCAAAAAATAACCATTTCCCCTGCTGTAGTGTACACAAGAGGAGGAGAAGGAGGAAATGATGAAGACAGGAGTGCATGCATTAGTTCACGTGAATGCTTCTTTCACCTGGTTGGAGAATGGAAATCCGGATATCCGGCTTTTATTTCTCTTGATCCGTCAGCCTTTCAGCACTGTCAGTCGACAGGCATGTACGCTTATCAGTGATGATGCCAACCCAGCTGTCACTGAAAACCCCTCGACAACACGCTTGCGCAGGCATGCAAGAACCCCACAGCGCGACAGCGCCAGTTTTGTGCCACCATGTCCAGCTTTGAAACCCAGAGATTTGTTAGGGAGCTGTGTGATCATTTAGGCACGATGTATGGTCAGCTATTACTCCTTACAATCTTTCTGTAAAGAATCGCCCTACTCTACTTGCCGAACTGGGGGCAGGTGACATGTGCCTGGGTGACATAAAACTGGCAAGGCCTTGCAAAGCGTACCCTAGCCAGTGCAAGGACAAGCTGCCCTGCTCGCCTACTCCCCTCGCTACTTTCCGCGCAAAGTACGCCCTCTACCCGCTAGCGCTGCAGAATTGGGAAATACTTTTTCAGCTTGTGCACCGGGCCTCGCTGGTATTCATGCATCTCACACTCCTTTCCTCTCCGGATGAGAGTGGAAAGATTTTCTTGTACCGTGGGCTCCGGATGAATGGAATACCCAGTATCGGTGCTGGAATAAATCTTTGAACGCGAGGGTCACGGATAGGCAGCCTAGCATGAATCTTCCATATTCGGCCAGGTCCCAACTCACCAGAATTTCACTAACACTCCCTTCCTGCCTGACTGTCCATTTCCTACTCCTCCCAACTCCTCCAACTCCTCTTCGTCGGCTCATACAGTCGCTGACAGTGAAGGACTGAGTCATGCTCCCTCTTCTGTTTGGCCAAACATTCTCCTCTCTTTCTCCTCATCGTCCTCGCACCTCCTTCCGATATGCCTGATAAACCAGACCGTCGAGGGTGCTTTGGCTATCAACAATGAATCTTCTTTCTCCCCCTGTTCTCTTGTACGTGTACCCTCGCAATGCTTTCTGACTCACGCTGACGCAGAGAGCTTTCAAACAGGCCCAAGCAGCGGATGTGAGGCTGATGATGGCGGCTTCTCCACTGACGCAGCTGTGTTGACTCTCAAAGTTACTCTGCACCTGCAGATATCAAACATCCACGCACTCTCATTGTAACTTGAAGAAGCTGACTTGACCTGACTACCAGTTCTGGTGTGAAGTTTGACACTGGCAAGTCCTACAAATCGCTCTGCGGCTGCTGGTAAACTCTGGATAACGGTTAATGTTGAATTCCCCTCATGAGCACGTCACACACAGTCGGGGAGCGGGCAGTTGGCGGCGCCGCTGCGCTGCCTGAGAGTGGCAAGCATCTGTGCTGGACTTCCTGAAATGCGCATAGATGAGGCGACCTTCGGATTAAAGCAGACAGATTGGGGTAGTCTTGAGGAACACGCGAAGCTTTTTGTTTTTTGTGTTTAGGAGTTTACATATGGGGCCAGGCATGGCCAGTGTCAGCGGCCGAGGCAGAGCCGCCACACAGGCTTACGGCCGTTGTCAACACAAACACTTCTGCTTCAGTGTTAGACGGTGCCAGCCTACAGATCAGTCTGCACACATGATGCCCTGTAATGGCTCTTGGGCGGTGTTGTCCTTTTATCCCTGGGCTCAGCATCTGAGCACTGCCTGCTGGTCGCTTAGCGAACGCAAACTGCTGCTGTGCCTAGAGGCTACCGACTGATGGCGGCCATCCCACGGAAGTTATACTAAGGAGGTGTGGGGAGGGGTGTGGAGAGTGATGGAGGCATAGTAAGGCTATGACCTGTACCTGGACCGAGTATGGCCCTCGCATATGTCTTTCCCGGCGTTGGTCATTATTGACTCACCCCAGCGTCAGACTAAGTGTTTCCCTCCATCTCCAGTAGTTATTACCCAATGTTCCGTCGATGCGCAATAGTGTCCCGCTTCCGGCCAGCCACTTCGTTCCACGGTCTAGGTGCTGTGTCCAGGTGACCCTTGTCAGAAACCAGCTGTTGTCGCGTGCACGCGATGATGTTTGCACCCGTGCCTGTTGCTGGCTGGGACGTCACATCTGGGGGAAAGAGGTTAGTGTGCGCGGCTGGGGACCGAATTACGAGGAGTGGCCGTCCGCCAATTGAGGTTTGCGAAAGTGCCTCGGTCTCTACCGAGCCTATAGGGAGCATCTGTGCGTCTAAGTAGATTTGGTTGATGTGGCACATTGAGTCTTGGCTGTGCTGGGGTGTGTTGCACTGCTACTTTCCCCTTTGGGAAGCAGTGGGAGCAGTGGGACAGTGGTGTGTCCCGTGGTCCGGAGTGAACGGGCATTGTTCCATTGATTGGGGTGGTTTTAGCATTTCATATGCCGCATACGTGGTGGTGCCTCTAGTGCTGGTTAGTCGCCGGAACCGCCTGCTGATCCTGGTGTGGCCAGGTCTGCTGATCACCACAGTCCGTCTGTCATCCTTCTGTGTTATCTCTTAAATCGATACCTCCAGACTTCCGAACAATCTATATGCCCTCGCCACTGGTAGCGCACTACGTTGAATATTTTGGCGCTGATATCACCAGCTCTGGCCCTGCTCTCTGCTGCGCCCCCCATTGCCTCTTCGCTAACCGCTGTGTTCGAGGACTCGCCTCCCCTGTCTCAGAAGCACGTTGTTCTACCGCAGCCATAATCAACCCAAGCTTGGGTCGTTTTCACCGTCATCAATCTCTTCCGAGTCCCCTTCTCTCGTCTGCTCCCCCCGCCCCTTGGACTTCCTTCCCTTGCAACACTCACCACTGTCTGACTCTAACCGTTGTCTCCCTCATGGTCCGACACCTCTTTAGCACACTGTCTTATCCTTGTTCAACATCTTTCATTTCACTGATCTCACTCACTCAGCCTTCAGATCTCTTTGGCTACCTGGTGTGACTTGGGTACCCTAACTCTTGGGTGCGTTGTCTCTGTTGGAAAAAGACAGCTCAGCAGCAACTTGGACAAGTGGTTTTGTGACTCGGGGAGTCCAGACAACAGTTCCTCTGATATGGCCGGTTTCAAAATGCCAATTGTTCCTGGGAGGGTGCTAGACTGGGGGTTTAAGGAGGCTGTGGGGCAGGAGCTGTAGGAGGTGATGTCGGTGACATGGGTGACTGCGTGAAGACTTGACTGGTGGATCAAATCTGGCGAGATATATTGTCCGCAATTTCCAGACCTACTCACCTGGTTCGACACTTTCTGCGTCCTTTCCACTACAGTGCTCTAATCACACGAGTCAGTTACCGTTGAGACATGACCTAGGGTAGTGTCTCTGCAGTCGTTCCCTTTTGTTTGGGCTGGTCCCCCTCATCCAGCAGGCGCCGTGTTCTCAAGCTCACCCTATGACCACGCCTCTTGATCCTTGCGTAGGGTTGGACGGTCCCGCCGCCCTCTTGTCCTCTATCCCTACCCTTCGGGTTCAACATTTTTTCAATATTAAAGTGTAAACTTGTGTAACTTTTTTTGGTTTTTTTTGTTGTTTTTGTGTTTTTGTAACCAAAAAGATGCTATCCTTATATGCTATGGCTTATTTCTATACCTACACTCACAGCACATCGCCCAACAGCAGTTTTTGTGCTGTGCCTGATGACTTTAGTTTGAAACAAAAAAAAAGAAAAGACAAAAGCATCTGCACCTAATTCAAATTCAACGCCCTAATTCAAATTGATCCACCTTCGTTGTGTTGTGCTATGAGTGTGTGAACGTTCGCAAGTCTCTCCTGCAAATTTTTTCACCTATGGTACTAGCTGCACTTACTAGTTCCACACAAGGCCAGCCACAAGGCAACATCATAACCCAAAATAAATATTAGCGCTATTGTAGCTTCTTAAGAAGTCATGTTGGTTTCTCCGTGTTCGCTAGTTTCTAGCCTACCATTACAGCACCCAACTGGTTTTCAGTCGAAAACTTTTTTGGACTGCCACATACAGGCACTATCCAAATTTAATTGTCTCCATAGCAGCCTCCACACATTGTCTTTTTAGCTGCCTCCACACATTGTCTCCATTGCTACCTCTACACATCATCTCCATAGCTGCCTCCCAAAGTCGTCCATATAGCTGACATCGTCCCCTTAGCAAACGAGCTGTGTCAGGCAGAATTTTTTTCATGGCTTCCACATCAAACTTGTTAACTTTGATAACTGTGTTATCCACAAAATATACTGGCAAACTTTTATCATTTACCGATATTATTTCAGCGCTTCTTCATTTTTCGGGTGTTTCACCAGATACGTTATGGAACTTGGTCACTATGTCGCCACCATGCTGTGTTATCAACTAAATATACCATCAACCTTTTGTTCACATAGGAAATAATTTCAGCGCTTCTTGCTCACCTCCTGTGGTTCCTCTCTGCCACCCATTGGTTTGAAGCCTGAGTCCATTTGGGGGAAGTTTCCATGACACTCTCTAGCCTGCCACTGCTGCCGCTGACTCTGCTTGCCATGTTCTATCGTGTCAGGGTCAATTATTGGAAGTTTTAGATGTTATCTAGCCTCATTCGGTCACTCTGTCATCGCCATGCTGTTGCCCATAATTTTGGCATAATGGTGCAATTAAGCAGCCTCAGAGGACATCCATGCATGCTGCCCCTGCTGTTTCCTGTCCATTTCCGTGGTGTTTCCATCATTTTCTGAGGTTTCCAGGTGTTTGACCAAGCTTCCCTGTGCAGACCCTTGGTCCCCTTGAAAAATGCTCGAGTCTCCCATTGACTTCAATGTGGATCGTTATTCGAGACGAGCACTCGAGCATCGGGAAAAGTTTGTCTCAAATAACGAGTACCCGAGCATTTTAATGCTTGCTCATCTCTAATAAGCACCAATCTAAATGTTATCACTTAAACCACATTTAATTGGACAACTTAGATTTAGATTATTAATAGAATAGATATATAAACTGTTTAAAACAACAACCAGCCTCTCTAGTTTATGCAACAAAATATACAGGTGAAAAAAAATCCTCGGTAAAACCAAATAAAAGAGAAAACACTTTGATTAATTTACAGTTTATTTGTCTGTGTTAATGCCATTATTTTACTATCAGGACTAATTTTGAAGAATCTATAAAGGAGTCCAAGAACAGTCCCGAGGACAGAACATAATGGCTGCCCTTTCTACCTCTCAACAAAACTA
Organism: Engystomops pustulosus; assembly: GCA_019512145.1. Classification (NCBI taxonomy): domain Eukaryota; kingdom Metazoa; phylum Chordata; class Amphibia; order Anura; family Leptodactylidae; genus Engystomops; species Engystomops pustulosus. Next base: position 147,633,201 of record CM033646.1, read on the forward strand.
CATAAATGAATTTAACTCTAAAGACTACTTAAATACATCGTATCGGGCAAATGGAGGTCTACTTTTAGGGGAGTGGACAGGTTTTGTGTTGCCAAATCTACATGAAACTTTCACAAAAGGTAAAAGATTCAGTAATTCCAATTATTAAATAATTGAATGTAACATTTATAGGACAGCTATTATTCAGAGGCTCTGTTTACTCTGAAATAGAAAAGGTGAGAGAAGAGGACATGGCAGAGATACACATTATGGGGCAAATCTGCACCTGCTCATATAGCGCACAACTTACTTTACTGTCAGAGATCAAAATGTATTTAAATTAACAAGCCATTCCTCCCCAAATCACTAACGTGATGACCCCATTCACCATGGGTTTATTTGATTCTCCTCCACCTCTAAAATAATTATAGGGTGCTAAAGTTGGTGGAATTTTCATAAAAAATTTGCAGCAAACTGATAATTACATATTGTTTTACATCTTTAAAGGTGGAGTAAAGGGAGATACACTGCTTGATTTTGGCACAGGAGCCTCCATTTATCAGCTCCTTTCTGCTTGTGAAGTGTTTGATAAAATCATTGTCTCGGATCTACTGGAGCAAAACCGGGCTGAATTCCAAAAATGGCTGAAAAAGGATCCAGATGCTTTTGACTGGACTCACATTATCGAACATGTATGTGAGCTGGAAGGAAACAGGTATTTAATCATTTTGCAACTTAAAACATAAGGCCTTATGTACAAGAATATTTTAATCTGCAAGATTAGTGATAATACATTGTAGATAATCAAAAAGCTGTACTATAAAGTCAAAACGGGATGAGATTCCTGTAATGAAATGGAGAAGATCGGGCAACTATTCTTGTTGTCCTTTGCAGGCATGATTTATCTGGAAACTATACATGATAAATAAAATAACATGTGAACTCAGAATTCCATAATTAGGAAGAGGGTCTGTAATGATAAATTTAAAAAAGTAAAACTCAAAAATTATAAAAATGCAGCACCTTATCTGTGAAAAGAGCTACATCAACGGTCCCGTATGGATCCAAATATCACCCGAAGAGTTAAAAGTATACTATATTGTGTGACCGGAGCTCTATACATTCTTAGACCTTCATCCTTAATTCAGATTCATGTGAGTTCTTAGGATCCCTCAGTACATTTACAGACAAATCCGATCAAAAACGCTTCAGATGAGAATAAGACACCATAAGACACTGCTATAGTGTTCTTCTAGTCCTCAAAATTCTCCTGGTGGTAAATTCCGCTATGCAGAGAAAATATACAAGGACATAGTGTAAACAATTCCAAAGAATTAAGTATTTTAATATCAAATCTACTCATAAAATCAAGTAAGAATGCGCATATAATTTCCTCAAGGACGTCAAGTCACTGCCCGACCCTGGGTTTCGCCTTGCAGCTTCTTCCGAGGCATGACCGGCGTCAGTCCTCACTTTCAAATTATACATACATTGTTGAGATTAATTTCAATTCATTTAATACAGATATGCAAACCATAATACATCATATATACAAACAATCAAAAATATTATTAAAAGTTATAACAACTCCCTATTTTGATACACTTTTCATACTAAGTTTGTATGGGGTTTTTTTCTTCCTCTACAGCACCTGGAAGCGTGCAGCTAGATGACTAACTGAACTCTCAGTTGTTGTAGTGGAAGAAGAAAAACCCTATACAAACTTAGTATGAAAAGTGTATCAAAATAGAGATTTTTAATAATTTTTTTGATTGTATGAAAAGTGTATCAAAATAGAGATTTTTAATAATTTTTTTGATTGTTTGTATTTATCATGTATTATGGTTTGCATATCTGTATTATATGAATTGTCAAAAGAGAAATTAATCTCAACAATGTATGTATAATTTATGAATTGTCAAAAGAGAAATTAATCTCAACAATGTATATATAAATTGAAAGTGAGGACTGACACCGGTCATGCCCCGGAAGAAGTTTCAAGGCGAAAGCCAGGGTCGGGCAGTGACTTGACGTCCTCGATGAAATTATATACGCATTCTTACTTAATTTTATGTGAGTAGATTTGATATTAAAATGCTTAACACTTTGGAAATGTCGACACTATGTCCTTGTATATTTTCTCTGCATAGCGGAATTTACAACCAGGAGAATTTTGAGGACTAGGAGGACATAATAGCAGTTCCGTGTCTGAATGGTGTCTTATTCTCATCTGAAGCGTTTTGGTTAGATTGGTCTGTAAATGTACTAAGGGATCCTATGTGTGGAATAAGAACTCACATGAATCTGAAATAAGGATGAAGGACTAAGAACGTATAGAGCTCCGGTCACACAATATAGTATATCTGTAATGATAAGTTACATAACAAGGGTAGCCACTTTCTACCAAATTATTTTCCTATAGTCTGCCATACTTTTAACCTGCAACTAGGCGAACTACTGGGAACCAATGTCCTACCTGGGCATTCACATAATTAATGTTTTAGGCAGAAGCTTCAGTTCCAATGTCAAATTGTTTTTATTTTTGTATTTCATAAGGGAGAATTGTGAACAAAAGGCTGAGAAGCTCCGCAGTAAGGTGAAAGAAATCCTAAAATGTGATGCTCTGAAGAAAAACCCATTTGATCCTGTCATTGTGCCACCAGTTGACTGTATTCTGTCTTGTCTCTGTCTTGAATGTCCATGTAAGGACATAAAATCCTACTGTAATGTTCTAAAAAATTTCCAGGAGTTGATAAAACCTGGAGGACACCTATTGATTTCAGGTACACTGAATGGTACATTTTATCATGCTGGTAACAAACGTTTTAATATAATGACCGCACGAAAGGAGGATCTGGAGATGGCCTTCAAAGATGCCGGTTATGAAATTGTGAAAGTTGTGTATGCTCCGCGTATTGATAAGTCAAGGATGGATATTGCTGATTTTGATGGTAAATATTTTATTCATGCCCAGAAACTAAAGTAAAAAGCAAATTCTTCAACAATAAGTTTCTTGTTAATACTGGTGTGTAATGTATTATAATAGTAAATAAGTCATTAGGGGTCAGGTTATGTTTAAACTGCATCAAGTCACTGGGGCATCTGTTACATCATCATCATTATCTACTCTCTCCTCTGCTAGGACTTCATCTTTTCTCCCTGCTCCTCCCCCCTCCCTCAAGCGGCCGGTTAGCTGACCTTATGCTGACAAGCAAATCTCTGTCATCTCACAGCAGCGGGAGGAAAAGAGAGAGGAAGATCCAGCTGTTTGTTGGGGGGGGGGGTTGATTAGTATGTCAGGGAATACAAGGTCACATTGATTAACCTTTAAAAGAGAGTAGAATTTTTAATTTTAATTCTAAATATAGATTGTCAATTAGTTTTAAAATGGTTATAGGAACCTGTCATTAGGTGAAAATGTGTGTCCTGATGACAGGTTCACTTTAAAAACCTAAAATACATATTAGAAACATTTTCCAAGGAAAATGAATGCTCCATTTGAATAAAGTGAAAATAAGAATCTTTGTTGCTTACTCGGGTGGAAAGATATCATAAAATAATCATTTCATGGTTTACAGGACATTTTACAACATATAAATTTATAATTCTAGCAGTTACGGTATAGTTTGGCAATCCATCAAAATTTTGGCGCTCTTGCTGTATAGTCGGCCAGTCCATCAAAATCCTAAAGGTATTATTTGCCGGTCCATCAAAATCTGAAAATTTGTTCTCGCAGCTACACATGGTTAAAGGCGCTCCTTGTGTATAGACCCAATTATTCTCTCTGGGGTAAAAGGAGCAATGGGAAACCACAAACCCTTCCTCTATAGCCTTTACTACCCCCTTTTTAAAGGGATTTGTGGGAGTTAAACTGATTTCAATGTGATTTGTAATTGGGTCAAATACCTGTTGACGTCCAGTTCTAGAATATATATTTTTCCCAGTATTCGGATGAACCTGTCAAACTTGAATTGAACCCAAACCTCATCACTATGCAGGATGTGTCTTCTTGCTGGCAGCAGTATTCATTTACAGTACATACAACAGACAGGGACCCATTGCACTATAACTCCCATTCCCTGTGAAATCCAAGGCTGGGGATTTGCTGGAATTGCTGGTGAGTGGATATTTAATTTATAAAAAATAAAGTTTGTACTATAACCTGAGAACCTCCCCCTCCTTCTCAGGGGTAAGGAAGGAAGAGCAGATGCAGTTTCAGGTATCCGTGGAGCAGTCCCACCTGCTTTAAAAAATGCTAAGAGCACTGTGCAGCACTTACTGCGTTCTGTGCACAAGGACCTCCTATGACGTCATGATCATGTGACCGGTGTGGGAGAAGCATTATGAAACAAGGAGATCACCAGGAAGATACTGCTGCTAAAGAGGGAAGGTATGGAGCAGAAGTTCTCCAGTGACCGTTTAATATGCTTCCTTATGTTGTGGTGACCCCAACCATATTAATTATTTTCATTGCTACTTCATAACTGTAATTTTGCTTCTTTTATGAATCAAAATCATAGTCCCAGTCATCCTTCAAGTAGACATAATGATACTATTAGTAGTCACAGCATCTGCCCTTAGTAGCCAGTAGTCATGGTGATCCCCCAAGTAGTCACAGTGCCTGACCACAGTAGCTAGTATCACAGTGAAGACCCCAGTAGTCACAACGCCTTCCCCAAGTTACCAGTAGTGATGGTTATACCCCCAGTAGTAATAAAAAAAAGCCCCCAGTAGCCAATAGTCATAGTGATACCCACAGTAGCAAGTAGTCACAGGAATGCCCCCAAGAGCCAACAGTCACAGTGAAACACCGCAGTAGTCACAGGAATGCCCCACAGTAGCTAGTAGCAACACGAATGATTCTGTTAAACAGTAGTCACAGGATTGCCCCACAGTAGTCAGAAGTCACAGAAATGCCTCCACTCATCACAATCAGGCCCCCAGTAATCACAGGAATGCCCCCAGCAGCCAGCAGTCATAGTAATTCATATAGTAGCCGGTCTCAGCTACTCTCATTTAACAATTATATTGGCTATTTGGATTTGTACATAATATTATTTATTTTAAAATTTAAAATTTGTTAAAAGGGGTATTCCAGGAATAAGTTTAATTCATATTGAAATGGGTCATTGAAATATAAGCTAATATGTAGTTAATTGTTATTTAACATTTTGCTCCCTTTAGCAGAAACATACTGTAGAAATACACTTTAATGAAGAATTAAAATGCTACTGGCCCTGTAATAAAGAAAGCCTATTGTTCTTCCTAACTGCTAGGAAGAGTTTAATCCAACAAAAAGCACAGGATAATACAAAAATAAGTAAATAATCCAAAATGTTTATTAATAAAGCAAAATACTGGTTAAAAAACTTGGCCCCACCGCAGGGGGACACAAGGCAAGAGTTGAATTCCAGACAAACAGATCAGGCAAATGAACAGTGTAGGTAAATAATAAGGCTACCGTGGCCGTAAACATGTATACATAATGTAAAGTGGGAAGCATAGAAGAGTGACAACATAATTATAAACAGATGGCAATGGTGTAATAATCAACAATGTATGAGCAACTTCGTCTGGGGGTGGAGTCTCCAGGGCAGCGAGCCACATTAAGAGTCTTATTGCAGCCAATGAACGTGCATGCTGGTTGTCACGTGACCGAGTCATGATGGCTGTCACGTGACCAAGTCAGGAGATTGATCGCGCTTTGACGTTAAGGTATCGCGTGGTTACAGCCCACCGCGCATGCGCATATGGCCAGGCACCTGGCCGGGCCGGAATGATAATCTTGCTGTGGCGCAAGTGTGTCTTGGCCCGCCGCGCATGCGCATTGCGGAAAAGGAATCGAAGGACAGCTAAAGGATGAACAGAGGTAAGTTTTACAATGAAAAGATTCGCATTGAAATAGTATAATGTGCATATTCAGATTAGAGTGCCTAAAATAGAAAAATTCTTATAAGTAAAAACGGAATACTTTCTCCTGTTAGATACGTGAGGGGTAGGGCATCATCAAACCCCTGTGCAAAAAATGTTGCATATGTACATCAAAAGGCTGTATTTACAGGCTGTATATACAGCAATAAAGTGCATAAAGATGTTGATTATGGTATAGTTACGATATAAAACACTTTTTACAATTGTAGAAATAAAATAAAATCTGTCTTGTTATATAAAATTATTTTACATTATTATATTATTATAAATAGATATCCTAATTCAAACACATTGAGATTGATACAAGATATAAAAACTGATATATAGTGCATATATTTATGAAATTCACAATACAAAACCTGATGTGAGTTGGTACTTGCATATTATACAAATTGTCTAAAAAATCTAAAGTGCAAGGGAGGGGTGGGAGTGAGGGGGTGACGATCGTGACTGTGAAGGGAGTAATGGGAAGTGCCAATGGGAGTGGATTACAAGAACGAACATATTATACATATAAGACACGACATAATTTCAGTTAATGCAGTCCTTAATCACGATGAACATTCATAATGGAAAACCCAACTGGGGAAATGGTCAATTTTTATGGTTTATATCACATGCTTATGAGGTAGGATGTCCCCTAGAAACTCATGAGGAGTAGTTACTCGTGGGTATTATGAAGAATGAAAGCCGAAGGTTTCCAGCGGCAGCGCGTACACTTAGCACGAAAAGTTGGATGGCTCGAGGAAAAACTGTGGCAAGACAAAATAAAATGTAAGTTAAAAACATGGAAATACAACAACAAATAAAATGAGTAGAGAGGGGAACCGTAAAAACGGTTACCTCAAAGAAACCCTGAGGGATGACTCAGGTCAGGACTGGTGGAGTGTAGTACACAGAGCAGAAGCAGATGTAGTTCTATAAAAAAGGAACAAAGCTTAATGTTTCATTTAGTCCTTTGGGTTGTAATGTATTCAGTGTCCAACGGGCTTCCCGTTGCGCAAGTTGTTTTTGTATTGGGCCGCCTCTAATATTGGTCACAATTCTATCAATACTACGCACGGAGAACCCGCGGGGGTCAGCGTTGTGATGGGTTTTGAAATGTTGGGCTATTGGTCTACCCTCCGTGTTATAGTCGTCTTTTCTCGCAGAGATGATGTCCCTCATATGTTCCCGTACGCAAGTTTTTAATTCCCTTGTTGTAAGGCCAATATAAATCATGTTGCATGGGCAGGTAGCATAGTAAATGACTGCCCTTGTGTTGCAGGTGATTGTTTGAGTGATTTTAAACTCTTTTGTACCTGTAGAATCATAAAAAGTAGTGGCACGTGCTATGTTGGGACAAGCAATACATTTGCCACATGGTTTACAACCCCATGCTGGTGGTTTGGAGTTGAAAATAGTTTTGGGTTTAGCTGTCTCATAATGACTACGGACCAATAGATCTCGTAGATTTTTAGAACGGCGTGCCGTAATGCTAGGTTGAGGATTGATGTATTGTGATATTGTGGGATCAGTTTGTAGAATTGCCCAATGTTTTGACAAAATATCCCTCATATGCTGCCATTGCGAATGATAATCGGTAACAAATCTTACCTTGGCTGGGCTAGATGTCTTCGGTGGCGGATGTAGTAAAGTCTGGCGTGGTGTTGATTTTGCTCTTGAGTATGCTTGTTTTATTGATCGATTACTATACCCCCGTTGTTGAAAACGTGTTTTTAGTTCCTTTGCTTACACCTCGAATTCCGCATCCGTGGAACAAATTCTGCGTACCCTGAGGAATTGTCCAATGGGTATCGCACGGATTGTCTGAGGGGGATGAGAAGATGAGGCATGTAATAATGCATTGACCGCTGTCTCCTTTCTGAATACATTGGTTTGTAGGAAACCGTTGCTGTCTTTCGTTAACTTTACATCCAAGAAGGTCACAGTGGTCTTGTGGGCCTCATAGGTTAATTTGATGTTATATGGGTTTAATTGACAGAAAAAGTTTCTTAGTTCTTCCAGGTCACCCCTCCAGACGATCAGAATGTCGTCAATGTACCGGGCCCAAAAAATGACCCGGTCCATTGAAGACAGACGATCGCCCGCTAGTAGGTCCCTCTCCCACAGCCCCAGGAACAAATTTGCATATGAGGGAGTGCATGCTGCCCCCATAGCTGTACCCTGGCCCTGTAATAGTTCTATTGATTTTGTCCCTGTGGAGGAGACACAAAACTGAAAATGGCCACTTCTCACATGTCCATATCACATGTACTGCACCTGCTTGGGCAGGTCATGTGATCACCACTATGTTTGGCTGTAGTCGGTTGGTTGCAGTGCATCCAGTATGGCCAGTGTTGTGGTGAGACCCATGTCAGTGAGGTAATATACAGTGAGGGCAGTTACACACATCATTTCTATGGTAACAGACCAGGACAGTCTGTTAGATCATCATCAACAGAGGATAGGAGGGAGGCATTGTTACTGAAAACTGAGGGATCATGGGAGTTGGAGTAGATGGCAGTAAACTTGCAGATAACCCCACCAACTTTAGAAAGCCCTTAATCTAAGTATTTAAGCTCCACTTTGTGATTAATAAAATTGAGTTTTGTTGTATTCATTTATTTATATCATTATGGGTTTTCGTATCAGGCATTATTCACAGAATACACCTTTAAATACATTTAAAATTAATGTTAATTTGCTGCCCATCCCTTAAAGCTCTTGTGGAGATATTGTTTGTGGTCACTATTCATATTATTGAATATTATTATTATGACCAGTAGAGATGGGCGAATCGATTCTAATGATTCTAACTTCGGTTAGAATTTCAGGAAAAATTCTATTCGCCACGAAGCCGAAGTTTATGCTGATTCGCGTGAACGAAGTTGGTTTTTTTCCCCTCATGTATCTACTAAATGGGCGCAAGAACAACATGTTACATTGGGCAGGGTACTCTGGGAAGGAGAAAGGAACACCCCCAATGACATCTGCAGACCTGTAAGCCAATCAGCGACAGTCACACAGCCCTATAAAATCCAGCCATTTTCTCATCATCTCAGCACTTCACACTTCATGTTGTAGCGTCCAGCTGCTGCTATTGTGCTGTGCGATTCTTGCTGCAATCCCTCGCTGTTCTCTAAGGGGGATCTGTATACTCCAAATAGCAGTTCTATTTAGTGACAAAATCGAATAGGAAGAAATCTGTTTGACTTTCATGCATCTGCAGTGGCTATTGGTGGACTAATCCCTGGTTGTTCTTTTTAGGGGGATCTGTATACCCCAAATAGCAGTTCTATTAAGTGTAGAGATGAGCGAGCACTAAAATGCTCGGGTGCTCGTTGTTCGAGACAAACTTTTCCTGATGCTCGAGTGCTCGTCTCGAATAACGAGCCCCATTGAAGTCAATGGGAGACTCGACATTTTTCAAGGGGAACAAGGGTCTGCACAGGGAAGCTTGGCCAAACACCTGGAAACCTCAGAAAAGGATGGAAAAACCACGGAAATGGACAGGAAACAGCAGGGGCAGCATGCATGGATGCCTCTGAGGCTGCTTCATCGCACCATTATGCCAAAATTATGGGCAACAGCATGGCCATGACAGAGTGACCGAATGAGGCTAGATAACATCTAAAACATCCAATAATTGACCCTGACACTATAGGGGACGGCATGCAGAGGCAGCGGCAGGCTAGAGAGTGTCATGGCGACATACCCTAAATGGACTCAGGCTTCAAACCAATGGGTGGCAGAGAGGAACCAAAGGAGGTGAGCAAGAAGCGCTGAAATGATTTCCTATGTCAACAAAAGGTTGATGGTATATTTAGTCACAGCATGGTGGCGACATAGTGACCAAGTTCCATAACGTATCTGGTGAAACACCTGAAAAATGAGCCGGACACAGCTCTTTTGATAAGGGGACGACATGTGGAGGCAGCCATGGAGACGACTTCCATGATTAAGAGTGACAGTATGGGGCATCCATATTGCTTCTATGATTGAAACTTCAGGTCCCTATCCAGCCTGGTACGACGATGGGCCCGAGTTCCAGTTATGTCTGGTGAGAACACCTGAACACATTCTGCCTGACCAGCGTCATTGATAAGGATATGTGCTGTCATATCCTTTCGTGCTCCAAGCGTCTGGGGGTATAGAGAGTTAGTTGTGCATGGAGACTTGGTGACACTCTGTGGAAGGATCATGGAGGCAAAATGGACAGGAACAGCAAGGCAAGTTGCATGGATGCCTCTGAGGCGGCTGAATCTTGGGAGGATCTGGCGGGTCCGCTGCCAGCGAGCTTCGACGGTCCAGACCCTGTCTCTCGGCTCCTTTCCCACCCAAAGGGCCTGGGGGCCAGAACAGGGCGGGGTCGTTTGAATATTTCCCCTAGGAATCGGAATACATAGCGGTTCTATTTTAATTGTTTTTCGTAATGGTTCCATGATTAAGAGCGACAGTAGGGGCATCCATATTGCTCTGCTATGATTGCAACTTCAGTCTCCAGCATGGCGGCGACAGATGGGCGAGTTCCATTATGTATCTGGTGAACAACCCGAAATTCTGCCTGACACAGCTCGTTTGATAAGGGACGATGTTAGTGGAGGCAGTAAGGTAGTAGTAGTAGTAGATTAAAGGTGCTGCATTTAACAACTATGTTAGTTGGATCTTGGATAGAGCTGGCGTCCGCTGCCAGTCAGGCTTTCGCCTGTCCAGGCCCCGTCTCTCGGCTCCTCCCCAAAGCACTTCTAAGAACCTTTTTGTATAACATCAAGTAGTAGTGTTCTTATAAATTTGGTTATGGCGGTGAGGGGAATGTAAACAGATGCGCAAGAAGCACTGATAATATCGGTAAATGATAAAAGTTTGCCAGTATATTTTTGGATAACCAGCAGGGTGGCGACAAAGTTAACAAGTTTGATGTGAAAGCCATGAAAACAACCCAAAATTCCTGCCTGACACAGCTCGTTTGATAAGGGGACGATGTAGGAGGCAGTAAGGTAGTATAGTAGATTAAAGGTGCTGCAGTTAAACTATGTTAGTTGGATCTTGGGATGGAGCTGGCGGTCCGCTGCCAGCGAGCTTTCCCGTCCAAGGCCCCTGTCTCTCGTCTCCTCCCCAATCAGCACTTCTAAGAACCTTTTGTATAAGATCAAGTGTATGTAGTGTTCTTATAAGTTTGGGTATGGCGGGTAGGGGAATGTAAACAGATGCGCAAGAAGCGCTGAAATAATATCGGTAATGATAAAATTTGCCAGTAGAGATGACGAGCACTAAAATGCTCGGTACTCGTTATTCGAGACGAACTTTTCCCGATGCTCGAGTGCTCGTCGAATAACGAACCCCATTGAAGTCAATGGGAGACTCGAGCATTTTTCAAGGACCAAGGCTCTGCACAGGGAAGCTTGGCCAAACCCTGGGAACCTCAGAAAAGATGGAAACACCACTGAAATGGACAGGAAACAGCAGGGCAGCATGCATGGATGCCTCTGAGGCTGCTTAATCGCACCATTATGCCAAAATTATGGGCAACAGCATGGCCATGACAGAGTGACAGAATGAAGCTAGATCATCTATCTAAAACATGCAATAATTGACCCTGACACTATAGGGACGGCATGCAGAGGCACGGCAGCGGCTAGAGAGTGGCATGGCGACATACCCTAATGGACTCAGGCTTCAAACCAATGGGTGGCAGAGAGGAACCAAAGGATGTGAGCAAGAAGCGCTCAAATAATATCGGTACATGATAAAAGTTTGCCATATATTTTTGTGGATTACACAGCAGGGTGGCGACAAAGTTAACATGGAAGACATGAAACAACCCAAATTCTGCCTGACACAGCTCGTTTGATAAGGGGACCATGTATGGAGGCAGTGAACTATAGTAGATTAAGGTTCTGCAGTTTAAAACTATGTTAGTTGGATCTTGGCATGGAGTTGGGCTCCGCTGCCAGGCGAGCTTTCGCCAATCCAAGCCCCTGTCTCTAGGCTACTCCCCAAACAGCACTTCTAAAACCTTTTTGTATAAGATCAAGTGTAGTCGCGTTCTTATAAGTTTAGGATATGGCGGGTGAGGGGAATGTAACAGATGCGCAGAAGCGCTGAAATAATATTCGTAAATGATAAAAGTTTATTAGTATATTTTGTGGATAACACAGCTGGGGTGGCGACAAAGTTACAACTTTGATGTGGAATCCATGAAAACAACCCAAATTTCTGCCTGAAACACACCTCGTTTGATAAAGGGACGATGTATGGAGCAGCTATATGGACGACTTTTGGAGGTAGCAATGGAGACAACGTGTGGAGGCTGCTATGGAGACAATTTAATTTGGATAGTGCCTGTATGTGTATAGTCCCAAAAATTTTTCAAACCAGAGGAGCAGTAGGTGGCCCTCCAGAAAAATAGAATATTGAGTGCTGTATGTGGCAGTCCCAAAAAGTTTTCACAACCGAGGAGCAGGTAGGTGGCCCTCCAGAAAAATTGAATAGATTGAGTGCCTGTATGTGGCAGTCCCAAAAAGTTTTCAAACCATAGGAGCAGGTAGGTGGCCCCTCAACAATTGAATAGATTGAGTGCCTGTATGTGCAGTCCCAAAAAGTTTTCAACCAGAGGAGCAGGTAGGTGGCCCTCCAGAAAAAATTGAATGATTGATGCCTGTATGTGCGTCCCAAAAGTTTTCAAACCAGAGGAGCAGGTAGGTGGCCCTCCAGAAAAATGAATAGATTGAGTGCCTGTATGTGGCATTCCCAAAAAGTTTTCAAACCGAGGAGCAGGTAGGTGGCCCTCCAGAAAATAGATAGATGAGTGCCTGTATGTGGGCAGTCCAAAAAGTTTTCAAACCAGAGGAGCAGGTAGGTGGCCCTCCAAAAAATGGAATTGATTGAGTGCCTGTATGTGGCAGTCCCAAAAGTTTTCAAACCAGAGGAGCAGGTATGGTGGCCCTCCAGAAAAAATAGAAGATTAGTGCCTGTATGTGGCACTCCCAAAAATTGTTTAAAACCAAGGAACGGGTCGGTGGCCCTCCAAAATTGAATGAATGAGTGCCTGTATGTTGGCACTCCCAAAATTGTTTAAAACGAGGACCGGGTCGGTGGCCCCTCCAGAAAATTAAATGCATAAACGTACTTAGCAAGAGCCAGTGGCCCCTTCAAAAATAGCCATTTCCTCTGCTTTACTGTACAAAGAGAGGAGAGGGAGGAAAATGAGGAAGGAGGAGAGTGGATCAATTATTCAGGTTGAGCTTTTCCTTCACCTGGTGGAGATTGGAAATTGAGAATCCACCAGGCTTTATTCATCTTATAATCTCGCCTGTCAGCCGCTGTCAGTCGACAGGCGTGTACGCTTAATCGGGTTGATGATGCCACCAGCTGCACTGAAAACCGCTCGGACAAGACGCTAGCGGCTGGCAGCAAGAACCCCAAGGCGTACAGCGCCAGTTCGTGCCACATGTCCAGCTTTGAAACCCAGTAGTTTTTAGGGAGCTGTGATCATTTAGGACGATGGTATGGTCAGCTACGTACTCCCTCACCATCTTTCTGTAAAGATCAGCCCTACTTCTCCGCGACTGGGACAGGTGACGTGTCCTTGCTGGGGGGACATAAGCTTTCAAAAGCCTTGTAAAGCGTACCCTTGCCAGTGCTGGACAAGCTGCCTGCTCGCCTACTTCCCTCGCTCCTTGTCCCGCAGAACTACGCACTCTGCCGCTAGCGCTGTCAGAAGGGAAATACTTTTTCAGCTTGTGCACCGGGCCTGCTGGTATCATGCATTCTCACACTCCTTTCCTCTGCCGGGACGAGAGTGGAAAATTTGCTTGTACCGTTGGTCCAGGAGAGTGAAACCCAGTAATGGTGCTGGAATAAATCTTTGAACGCGAGGGTCACGGGATAGCACCAGCAGGAAATCTGCCATATGCGCCAGAGTACCAACGACGCTAAATCACTTCCCCTCACTGGCCTGACTTCCATTTCCTCCTCCTCCAACTCTCCAACTCCTCTCTCTCTCTTCTCGCCCATACACGCTGAACAGTTAAAGGACTCAACATGGTCCCCTCTTGTGTCTCGCTCGCCAACATTCTCCCTCTTCCTCCTCATCCTCCTCCACCCCCCTCCTCCGACATGCGCTGAGAAACGGACCTAAGGGTTGCTTTGGCTATCAACAGGAACTTCTTCCCCTGTCTCTTGTGACGGCGCAAAGCTTCCGACTTCATCTGACAGAGAGTTTTTCAACAGGCCAAGCAGCAGGATGGTGAGGCTGATGATGGCGGGCATCGCCACTGACCATTGTTTGACTCTCAAGTTACTCAGCACCTGACGATATCAGACATCCACGTCCACTCCTCATTGTAGACTTGAGGAAGCTGACTGACCTGACTACAGTTCTGGTGAAGTTGACATCTGGCATCTACAAATGGCTCGCGCTGCTGGTAAACTCTGGATAACATGGTCAGTGTTGAATTCCACCTCGTGGGCACGTCGCACAAAGTCGGGTGAGCGGCCAGTTGTAGGCGCGCTGCGCTGCCCTGAGAGTGGCAGCATCTGTGCTGGACTTCCTGAAATGCACAGATGCGGCGCACCTTCGTGGCAAATCTGCAAAAATTGGTTATGTCTTGAGGAAAACGCTGAACTATCAGATTTAACACATGGGCCAGGCATGCACCTGTGTCAGTCTGCCGAGTTGCAGAGCCGCCACCAGGTTACGGCCGTTTCACACACAACCATGCTGGCTTCAGTTTCAGTGGTGCCAGCCACAGATCGTCTGGCGCCGTATGCCCTGTAATAGCTCTTGGGCGTGTGTGCCTTTTATCGCCTAGGCTCAAGCAGTTGAGCACCGCCTGCGGTCGCTTAGCAACGGCAACTGCTGCTGTGCCTAGAGCGTACCGACTGATGCGCCGGCCCACGATGGTAGTTCTGAAGAGAGGTGGAGGAGGGGTGGGAGGAGGAGAGGCCAGTAGGGCCTGAAACCCCTCCCGAGGTATGCCCCGCAATCCTCGCGTCGGCATTTATATACCACCCCCGTCGACTCTTTCCCCACCGCCTCCCCAATTTAACCCATGTGCCGTCAGCGATATATAGTGCCCTGCCCGGCACTCGTCCACGTCCGTGGTCAGGTGGACCTTGTCAGAAACGGCGTTGTAGGGCACGGTGATGTTGTCTGACACGTGCTGGTGCAGGGCTGGGACGGCACATCGGGAAAAGTAGTGGCGGCTGGGACCGAATCCAGCGCCGCCCCCCATGATGTTGCAGCCTCGGTCTCTACTAGCTCATAGCAAGCATCTCCAGGCTAAGCAAATCTGGAGAATGTGCACATTAAGGGCTTGGGCGGCGGGGGGTGGGTTGCACTATATTTGCGTTTCCGCTCCAGCGTCTGGGGTATGGGGAGCTGAACGCTGTGTATGCTGTGGAGGATCGTGGAGGCGACGATGGGGTTTTTGTGGCAAGGGTCTGTGGCAGGGGGCCTGACTATCACTGACACAGGGGAAGGATCAGTGGGTGCACGGCCGGAGGTGACGGGCTGTTTGCCACTGAGTGGGGTGTTTAGCATTCATGCCATGCGCATACTGGTGGTAGTTAAAGCTAGTAGTGGTGGAACCCCTGCTGAGCCTGGTTTGGCAAATGTGCAACACACAGTCCTCGTCATCCGGTTTTTCCTTAAAGACCTCCAGACTTCTGAAGATCTAGCCCTCCGCGCAAGAGCCCTTCGCCACGGGAGCTTCACTAGTTGACACATTTGGCCTGATGCACCAGCCTGGCCCGCCTCTCCTCTGGGCCCCACAATGCCTCTTCCAACCTGTTTGGTCAGGACTCTCCTCCGTCTCAGAAGCACTGTGTTTACCCGGCCTCTCAACCCAGCTTGGGTCTGTCACACTCAATCATCTCCGATCCCTCAGTCTGGCTCCCCCCTCGACTTCCTGCCCTACAACAACCTTCCCCGTCTGACAACCGTGTCTCCCTCATCGTCAGACACCTCTTTACACACATGCCACTACGTCAGAAGGTCTATCAAACCACAACTGTGTACTGGTGGAAAACCTGGGCATCGTAAATTGCTCAGCACGCAACCGGACAAGTGGTTTGTGACTGGTGAAGGGTCCAGAAAACAGTTCCTCAGAGTTTGCCGGTTCAAATGCCAAATTTTTCCTCCTGGGAGGGGGCAGACTGGGGGGAGAGGCTGAGGTGCAGGCGCTGGAGGATTGGCGATTTCGGTGACAGGGTGGACTCGCGTGGAAGACTGACTGGTGGACAAATTGCTCGAAGCATTGTCAGCAATCCACAATCACCTGTTCGCACTGTTCTCTGGCCTAACATGCTCTACCACCTAACCCAGGTCCCTAACTGTAGACATGAACCTAGGGAGTGTAGCTCGGGCGTTCCCCCTGCTCCCTCATAAGCAGTGGTGTCTCACCCCGGCCAGGACCACGGCCTCTGACCCCTGCAGTAGTGGACGCCCCTTCCCCGCCCTCGTCCTCTACCCCTAGCCCCTCGGGTTAAACATTTTTAAAATGAGAGTTATAGCTTAATTTTGTTTACTTTTTTTTGTGTTTTTTTTTTTTTTTTTTGTGTTTTTGAGTTTTTAAAACCACACATGCTATCCTATTGCATGGCTATTTCCTAGCCAGTATGAAGCACACCATGCCAGATGAGATGACCACGTTATTAATAAACAAATAAACGTAAAATAAAAAAGGACAAATGGCAGACTGTGCCTATTGAAATCCAACCCCTACTAAATTTTCCCACTTCGGTCCTTTGCAATGGATATGTGCGTCACTAAGCGCAAACACAGCGTGTCGCAAGTCTCACACAATTGCTCACAATTGTCTAGTAGATGCACTGCAGCAAGTACAGCCACCAGCAGATCAAACCAAATCAAATATATAACGCTACTGTAGGCGTAAGCTTGGGGATTCTCCTATGGCTATTTTTCTAGCCAAGTATGAAAGCACCACTACTATGCCAGATGAGATACGCTGAGGTATTAAACAAAATAAACGTAAAATAAAAAGACAAATGGCAGACTGTGCCTATTGAAATCCAACCCCTACTAAATTTTTCCCACTTCGGTCTTTGCAATGGATATGTGCGTCACTAGCGCAAAACACAGCGGTCGCAAGCCTCACTACAAATTTGGACATTGGGCTAGTAATGATCACTGCAGCAAGTACAGCCACCCAGAATCAACCAAATCAAATATATAACGCTACTTGTAGGCTTAACCGTTTGGATTCTCTCTTGGCTATTTTCTAGCCAAGTTGAAAGCACACTACTATGCCAGATGAGATGACGCTGATATTAACAAAATAAACGTAAATAAAAAAGGACAAAATGGCAGACTGTGCCTAATGAAATCCAACCCCTACTAAATTTCCCACTCTTCGTTCTTTGCAATGGATATGTGCTCACTAAGCGCAAAACAACACAGCGGTCGTCAAGTCTCACTACAATGCTCACAATTGGCTGTAGATCACTGCAGCAAGTACAGCCACCAGCAGATCAACCAGAAATCAATATTAACGCTACTGTAGGCGTAAGCCGTTTGGATCTCCTATGGCTATTTCTAGCCAGTATGAAAGCCACTACTATGCCAGATGATATGACGCTGAGTTATTAACAAAATAAACGTAAATAAAAAAGGACAAATGGCAGACTGTGCCTAATTGAATCCAACCCCTACTAAATTTTCCCATTCGGTCTTTGCAAGGATTGTGCGTCCCTAAGCGGCAAACACAGCGTCGCAAGTCTCACTACAAATTGCTCACATTGGCTAGTAGATGCCCTGCAGCAAGTACACCACCATCAATCAACCAAAATCAAATATAACGCTACTGTAGGTAGCCGTTTGGATTCTCCATGGCTATTTTCTAGCCAAGTATGAAAGCACACACTATGCCAGATGAGATGACACTGAGTTATTAACAAAATAACGTAAAATAAAAAGAGAAAAATGGCAGACTGTGCCTAATTGAAATCCAACCCCTACTAAATTTTCCCACTTTGTGTTGAGGTGATATGTGTGCCACTAAGAGCTAAACACAACGGTATACAAGTCCCCTGCTAATTCCTCACAAATGGTACTAGATGCAAATAAAAAAAAAAAGTGAGTTATTGTAGCCCTAAGAAGGGCTGTTGGGTTCTTGGAGAACACTCCTGCCTAACATAAGCTGAATAGAACACCCTAACACGCTTTCCTGACCAGCAGCAGCTCTCTCCCTAGCGGCATCCAGACACAGAACGATCCGAGCAGCGGCGGGCACCTAGTCTATATCCCAGGTCACCTGATCGGCCACCAACCACTGCTATCGACGTGTAAGGGTACCACGTCATGCTTGGGTGAGTGCAGAGTCTCCTGGCTTGTGATTGCTTTGTTTCTGGCGCCAAAAGCAAACGGAGCGGGAGCTGCCATTTTCTCGTCGGGCGAAGTATCTCGCCGAGCACTGAGCAGTTTCGATTACGCTAATGCTCGAACGAGCATCAAGCTCGGACGAGCATGTTCGCTCATCTCTATTTGCCAGTGTATTTTGTGGATAACACAGCAGGGTGGCGACAAAGTTAACAAGTTTGATTTGGAAGCCATGAAAACAACCCAAAAATTCTGCCTGACAGCACGCTGTTGATAAGGGGACATGTATGGGGCAGTAAGGTAGTAGGTAAGATTAAGGTGCTGCATTTTAAACATGTAGTTGGATCTTGGGATGTAAGCTGGCGGTCCGCGCCAGGCAAGCTTTCGCCGTCCTAGCCCTGTCTCTCGCTCCTCCCCACAGCACTTCTAAGAACCTTTTGTATAGATCAAGTGTAATATTGTTCTTATAAGTTTGGGTTCTGGCGGGTGAGGGGATGTAAACAGATGCGCAAGAAGCGCTGAAATAATTCGGTAATGATAAAAAGTTTGCCAGATATTTAGTGGAAAACACGGCAGGGTGGCGACAAAGTTCACAAGTTTGATGTGAAGCCATGAAAACAACCCAAAATCTGCCTGACACAGCTCGTTTGATAAGGGGACGATGTATGGAGGCAGTAAGTAGTAGTAGTAGATTAAGGTGCTGCAGTTAAAACTATGTTAGTTGGATCTTGGATGGAGCTGGCGGTCCGCTGCCAGGCGAGCTTTCGCCTTGTCCAGCCCCTGTCTCTGTCTGGCCCCCTCCCAAACAGCACTTCTAAGAACCTTTTGTATAGGTCAATTGTAGAGTGTTCTTATAGTTGGGTTATGGCGGGTGAGGGGAATGTAAAACAGATGCGCCAAGAAGCGCTGAATAATATCGTAAATGATAAAAGTTTCCAGTATATTTAGTGGATAACACAGCAGGTGGCGACAAAGTTAACAGTTTGATGTGGAACCATGAAAACACCCATTCTGCCTACACGCTCGTTTGATAAGGGACGATGTATGGAGGCAGTAGGTTAGTAGTAGATTAAGTGCTGCATGTTAAAACTATGTTAGTTGGATCTGGGATGGAGCTGGCGGTCGCCTGCCAGGCGAGCTTTCGCCTGTCCAAGCCCCTGTCTCTCGCCCTCCCCAAACAGAACTTCTAGAACCTTTGTAAAGATCAAGTGTATAGTTCTATAAGTTTGGGTTTGGCGGTGAGGAATGTAAACAGATGCGCAAGAAGCACTGAAATATTCGGTAAAGGATAAAAATTTGCCAGTATATTTTGTGGATAACACAGCAGGTTGGCGACAAAGTTAACAAGTTTTATGTGGAAGCCTGCAAAACAACCCAAAATTCTGCCTGACACAGCTCGTTTGATAAGGGACGATGTATGGAGGCAGCTATGGACGAACTTTGGAGGCAGCTTGGATATACATGTGGAGGAACAATGGATACAACGTTGGGAGGCAGCTAAAAAGACGACGTGTGGAGGCTGCTATGTATGGAGACAAATTAATTTGCATAGTGCCTGTTGTGGCAGTCCAAAAAAGTTTTCACAAACCAGAGGAGCAGTAGGTGGCCCTCCAGAAACTTAAATAGATTGAGTGTCTGTATGGCACCTCCCAAAAATGTTAAAACAGAGGACCGGGGAGTGGCCCTCCAGAGTACTATAGCTAGAGCCCAGTTTGGCCCTGCAAAAAACCTAGCCAGTTTCTTCCTCTGCTTTACATAGTGACCAAGTTCCATAA
Organism: Engystomops pustulosus; assembly: GCA_019512145.1. Lineage (NCBI taxonomy): Eukaryota > Metazoa > Chordata > Amphibia > Anura > Leptodactylidae > Engystomops > Engystomops pustulosus. Next base: position 147,653,208 of record CM033646.1, read on the forward strand.
CGTATCTGGTGAAACACCCGAAAAATGAGCCTGACACAGCTTGTTTTGATAAGGGGACGACATGTGGAGGCAGCCATGGAGACGACTTCCATGATTAAGAGTGACAGTATGGGGCATCCATATTGCTTCTATGATTGAAACTTCAGGTCTCCAGCATGGCGGCGACACATGGGCCAAGTTCCATTATGTATCTGGTGAAACACCTGAAAATTCTGCCTGACACAGCTCGTTTGATAAGGGGACGATGTATGGAGGCAGCTATAAGGACGACTTTTGGAGGCAGCTATGGAGATGATGTGTGGAGGTAGCAATGGAGACAACGTGTGGAGGCTGCTATGGAGACAATTTAATTTGGATAGTGCCTGTATGTGGCAGTCCAAAAAAGTTTTCAAACCAGAAGAGCAGGTAGGTGGTCCTCCAGAAAAATTAAATACATAGAGTACAATAGCTAGAGCCAGTTGGCCCTGGCAAAAAATAGCCAGTTTCCTCTGCTTTAGCGTACAAAGAGGAGGAGAAGGAGGAAAATGAGGAGGAGGAGTGCATAAATTATTCAGGTTGAGCTTCCTTCACCTGGTGGAGAATGGAAATCCTGAGAAATCCAGGCTTTATTTATCTTGATAAGCGTCAGCCTGTGAGCGCTATCAGTCGACAGGCGTGTACGCTTATCGGTGATGATGCCACCAGCTGCACTGAAAACCCCATTGTGCCACTCTGCGGGCTCCTGCTGCTTCTGATGCCACCTTCACACTATATCATTGTTCCACCATGTGGGCTCCTCCTGCTGATGCCACCTTCACACTATATCATTGTGCCACTCTGCGGGCTCCTGCTGCTACTAATGCCACCTTCACACTATATCATCCTGCCACTCTGCGGGCTCCTGCTGCTACTGATGCCACCTTCACACAATATCATTGTGCCACTCTGTGGGCTCCTGCTACTACTGATGCCACCAACACACTATATCATTGTGCCACAATGTGGGCTCCTCCTGCATCTTCTGATTCCATCTTCACACTATATCACTGTGCCACTCTGCGGGCTCCTGCTGCTACTGATGCCACCTCACAATATATCATTGTGGCACTCTGCGGGCTCCTGCTGCCGCTGCTTTTGATTCCATCAACACACTATATCATTGTACCACTCTGCCGCTCTTGCTGCTACTGATGCCACCTTCACACTATATCATTGTGCCACTCTGCGGGCTCCTGCTTCTTCTGATTCCACCTTCACACTGTATCATTGTGCCACTCTGCAGGCTCCTGCTGCTTCTGATGCCACCTTCACACTATATCATTGTCCCACTCTGCGGGTTCCTGCTGCTGCTTTTGATGCCAACAACACAATATATCATTGTACCACTCTGCCGCTCTTGCTGCTTCTGATGCCACCTTCACACTATATC
>CM033646.1:147654652-147671838 GCA_019512145.1 Engystomops pustulosus
TGCTACTGATGCCACCAATGCACTATATCATTGTGCCACTCTGCAGGTTCCTGCTGCTTCTGATGCCACCAACACACTATATCATTGTGCCACTCTGCAGGCTCCTGCTGCTTCTGATACCACCTTCACACTACATCATTGTGCCACTCTGCAGGCTCTTGCTGCTTCTGATGCCACCTTCACACTATATTATTGTGCCACTCAGTGTAAAAAGAGTACACTCTTTGATGTTATAGTGGGATCTTGGCCCTCAGCTCAGTCCTCTCGAGCTGGCACAGACGTTACCTTGTCAAGCTGCATTCCCGCTTCGCTTATTTGGGGAAGTTGGCCTATGTAAGTGCACATGGAAGTATAGAGTGCAGGGCCGGATTATAGGCGGGGCTCTCGGGGCTCGAGCCCCGGGGCCCCCACCATCTTGCCCCCCCCTGGGGGCCCCCACCAGATCGCGCCCCCGGGCCCTGACTCCTGAGCCGCCACCTTCCTGAGCCGTCCGCCGGACCCCGGCACAGGTGACCGCCTCCCCGTATATCCCCCTGCATGGCCGAGCCGTCCGCCCCCCGGCAAAGGTTCCCGCCTCCCTGCCCGCCCATTCCGCTGCATGGCTAAACTTCCCCGCCCGCTCGTAACCCCGCTCGCGCTACCTCCTCCCCTGCCCGAACAAGCGGCCGTCCTCCGCTCTCTCCACCACCCCACCCCGCCCGTCCTCCGCTCCACAACCCCGCCTGAAAAGCGGCCGTTCTCCGCTCCCCAACCCCCAGGCCTAGTAATCTGTTGCCAGCATATTGTAGAGATGATTTAAAGAACACTTATATTATTATTGTACATTAGTATGTTGTTTCTGAGAAATACCCATTTTAATCTGTATGCTAATAAGACAGCTGGTGTAGCCAGAGTGTGTCCTTAGCACCTGAAGCACTGGTATTCCTGGCTATACCAATATATCAATACACAGATACGTAGATGATTAGCGAGCTGCATGGTGCAACACTGGAAGAAGTGGGAACAGCAGTACTCTAGGTGCTGAGGACATGTCCAGAGCTTGCCAAGTGTCTTATTAGCATACAGATTAAATTGGGGTTATGTTGGAATTGGCATTATGGAAAGAAATAATAAAGTTAAATTGAAAGCCACAGAACATTTCTCCACAACAATTTATGATTTATTTTGCACATCGTAAAATATGTGGGGATTTGGTTACATAAGCACCAATCTAAATGTTATTACTTAAACCACATTTAATTGGATAATTTAGATTTAGATTATTAATAGAATAGATATATAAACTGTTTAAAACAACAACCAGCCCCTCTAGTTTATGCAACAAAATATACAGGTGAAAAAAAATCCTCGGTAAAACCAAATAAAAGAGAAAATGCTTTGATTGATTTACAGTTTATTTGTCTGTGTTAATGCCATTATTATCAGGACTAATTCTTAAGAATCTATAAAGGAGTCCAAGAACAATCCCGAGGACAGAACATAATGGCTGCCCCTTCAACCTCTCAACAAAACTACATAAATGAATTTAACTCTAAAGACTACTTGGTGGTAAATTCCGCTATGCAGAGAAAATATACAAGGACATAGTGTAGACAATTCCAAAGAATTAAGTATTTTAATATCAAATCTACTCACATAAAATCAAGTAAGAATGCGCATATAATTTCCTCAAGGATGTCAATTCACTGCCGGATCCTGGGTTTCACCTTGCAGCTTCTTCCGGGGCATAACCGGCGTCAGTCCTCACTTTCCAATTATACATACATTGTTGAGATTAATTTCTCTTTTGACAATTCATACTCGGTTTGAACTGCAGGAGATTGTCTTGACCATGTCTACATGCCTAAATGCACTGAGTTGCCGCCATGTGATTGGCTGATTAGAAATTAAGTGTTAACGAGCAGTTGGACAGGTGTACCTAATAAAGTGCCTGGTGAGTGTATATCTGTAATGATAAGTTACATAACAAGGATAGCCTCTTTCTACCGAATTATTTTCCTATAGTCTGCTATACTTTTAACCTGCAACTAGGCGAACTACTGGGAACCAATGTCCTACCTGGGCATTCACATAATTAATGTTTTAGACAGAAGCTTCAGTTCCAATGTCAAATTGTTTTTATTTTCTTATTTTATAAGGTGGAATTGTGAACAAAAGGCTGAGAAGCTCCGCAGTAAGGTGAAAGAAGTCCTAAAATGTGATGCTCTGAAGAGAAACCCTTACGATCCTATCGTCGTGCCACCAGTTGACTGTCTCCTGTGTTGTCTCTGTCTTGAATGTCCATCTAAGGACATAAAATCCTATTGTGATGTTCTAAAAAATTTCCAGGACTTGATAAAACCTGGAGGACACCTTTTGATTTTGGGTACACTGAATGCTACATTCTATAGGTCAGCTAACCGGACCGCTTGAGGGAGGGGGGAAGAGCAGGAGAAAAGATGAAGTCGATGCAGGAGAGAGAGGAATGCATGAAGATGAGTAACAGAGCCCCAGTGACTGAGCAGTTTAAACCATAACCCGAGAGACCCCTAAGATTCTTTACTATTATAATACATACACACCATATAACAAGAAACTTATTGTTAAAATTTGCTTTACTTAGTTTCTGGGCATGAAAAAGTATTTTACCATCAAAAATCAGCAATATCCATCCTTGACTTATCAATACGCGGAACATACACACCTTTCACAATTTCATAACCGGCCATCTTTGATAGCCCCTTCTCCTCCAGATCCTCCTTTTCGGCGGTACTTTGCATCTTAAATTAAAACGATTCGTTACCAGCACTGATAGAATGTAGCATTCGTGTACCCAAAATCAAAAAGGTCGTTCCTCCAGGTTATTTATCAACGTCCTGGAAATTTTTAGAACATCACAATACGGGAGTTTATGTCCTCAGATGGGACATTCAAGACAACGAGGACACCCACGAGTAACCTCAACATGTGTGGCACGCGAACATAGGAGCGTAAGGGTTCTTCTTCAGAGCATCCCTTTTTAAGGACTTCTTCACCTTACTACTGCGGAGCTCTCAGCCTTTTGTTCACAATTCCACCTTAATAAATAAAAAACCTAAAACAATTTTGACATTGGACGGAAGCTCTGGTCTAAAACATTAATTATGTGAATGCCCCCCCCCCCCAGGTTAGGGACATTGGTTCCAGTATTTTCGCCTAGTTTGCAGGTTAAAAGATCTCGACATAGAAAATAATTCGGTAGAAAGAGCTTCCTTGTACTGTAACATTATCATTACAGGTATACACTCACCAGGCACTTTTTAGTTACCCTGGCCAACTGCTCGTTAAACAACTGAATTTTAATACCAATCACATGCGGCAACTCAGTGCATTAGGCATGTAGACATGTCAAGACAATCTCCTGCAGTTGCAAACGATCACATTATGGGGAAGAAAGGTGATTATGGAGTCGCCTTTGAACGTGGCATGGTTGTTGGGGCCCAGAAGGCGTGCTAGTATTTCAAGAAACTGCTGATCTATGGGATTTCACCCACAACCTCTCTAGTTTACAGAGAATGGTCCGAAAAGAAAAAACTCCATTGACGGCAGTTCTGTGTGTGGAACTGCCTTGTTGATAGCCAGAGGTCAGAGGAGAATGGGGCAGACTGGTTCGAGCTGATAGACAGGCCACAGTGACTTAATCGCCCCGTTTCCAACCCATGTAGGCAGAAGACTCTCCTGAACGCACCGTACGTCGAACTATCAGGCAGATGGGCCTACAATCAGAGAGCAGAAGGACCCACCGTGTGCCACTCCTTTCAGCTAAGACAGGAACTGAGGCCGACAATTTTGCACAAGCTCATCAAAATTGGAACATAGAAGAATTGGAAAAACGTTGCCTGGTCGGATGATCTCGATTTTTGCTGCCACATGCGGATGGTAGGTCATAATTTGGCGTCAAAAACATGAAAGCATGGATCCATCCTGCCTTGTATCCAACGGTTTTTCCAGGCTGGGGTGGTGGTGTCATGGTGTGTGGAAGTATTTTTCTTTGGCACTCTTTGGGGCCCCCTTGGGACCAATGCTAGCAGCGTGCAACGCACCGGCCTACGCAGAGTATTGTTGCGGAGCTCATGGTCCTCCCTTTATGACCACAATGTCCCAACATCTGATGGCTACTTTCAGCAGGATAATCGCCCTGTCATAAGCTTGAATCATCTCAGCCTGTTTCTGAACCATACAATGAGTTCACTGTACCAATTTGGCCTCCACAGTCCACCAAGATCTCAATCCCATAGAGCATCTTTGGATGTGGTGGAAACGGGAGATTTGCATCATGGCATGTCAGCCCGCCAAAGTCTTCTGCGGCAACTGTGTGATGCCATCATGTCATTATGGACCAAAAGCTCTGAGGAGATGCGACCAGCACCCTTGTTGAAGGCTATGCCACGAAGATGGAGGGCAGTTCGAAGGCAAAGGGGATCCACCCGTTACATCATGGTGTACATAATAAAATGGCCGGTTTGAAGTTACTATAATTGTGTGACCGGAAGCTCTATATGTCTTAGTCGCTTCATCCTTAATTTATATCATGTGGTTCTTATATTTCCACACATAGATCCCTTAGTAAATTTACAGACCACTCTGACCAAACGCTTCATGAGAATAAGACCCATTCAGACAACGGAACGCATTATGTTCTCCTAGTCCTAAAATCTCCTGGTTTGTAAGATGCCGCTATGCAGAGAAATTACCAGGAACATAGTGTCGAACATTTCCAAGTTTTAAACATTTTAATATCAATCTACTCACATAAAATTAAGTAAGAATGCGTATATAATTTCATCGAGGACGTCAAGTAACTGCCCGGCCGAGTTTGCAGCTAGATGACTAACTGAGCTCTCAGGTGTTGTAGAGGAAGAAAAAAAACCCATACAAACTTAATATGAAAAGTGTATCAAAATAGAGTGAGTTTGTATAAACTTTCTAATAATATTTTTGATTGTTTATGCTACAAGCAAATCTCTGTCATCTCACAGCAGCGGGAGGAAAAAAGAAAGAGGAATATTTAGCTCTGTGTTGGTGGTGGTGGGGGTGGGGGGTGATAAGTCTGTCAGGGAATACACTACATTTATTAAATTATAGAACTTTTAATTTTAATTCTAAAAAAATAGATTGTCAATTAGTATTAAAATGGCTATGGGAACCTGTTATTAGGTGAAAATGTGTGTTCTGATGACAGGTTCCCTTTATAAACCTAAAAAAACCATATATAAATGGGCGGTGTGTATTTTTAATTTCTGTCCAATCAAGTTTTGGAAACATCTCAAAAGATGATCATGATAAATTTCAATTATTATAGCTAAGGGACTGTAGACTTTCCAAAGGTATTGTATATACTTTATGCACACATAACATCATAATTAGTGATGTCCTTGCTGAATTCCAGGGGTTAGGTTTCAGCCAACCAGAAGTGCCATTAGTGCTTCGGGTTCATGTTCAGTGAAAAAACGCCAACCTGTTTTACTGCTGAGCAGTTAAGGTATCGTTTGGCGATCCATCAAAATTTTGAAAGACGCTCTTGCCTCTAGCTGTATAGTCAGCCATTCCATCAAATTCTAAAGGTATTGTTTGCTGGTCCATTAAAATCTAAATATTTGTTCTCGCAGCTACACATGGTTAACGTCTCTCCTTGTGTATAGACCCATTTATTCTCTCCGTGGTAAAAGGAGCAATGGGAAACCACGAACCCTTCCTCTATAGCCTTTACTACCCCCATTACAGCCATTTTTAGTGGTAAACTCGGGTACTCATTGATTTCAATAAGGTTTTGTAATTGGGTCCAATTCCTGTTGAAGTCCGGGTCAAGAAATTACATTTTTCCCTGTATTCGGATGGACCTGTTGAACCTTAATTTAGCTCAGACCGCTCCTCACTATGCATGAAATGTCATCCTCCTGGCAGCTGTATTCACATACAGTGTTTGTATTGCTGTTCAGAAAACAGACAGGGGCCCATTGCACTATAACTCCCATTCCCTGTGAAATCTAAGGCTGGGGATCTGCTTCAATTGCTGGTGAGTGGGATATTTATAAAAAATAAAGTTTGTACTATAACCTGAGAACCTCCTCCTCCTCCTCAGGGGCAGGGAAGGAACAGCAGGGGCAGGTTCAGGTATCCACGGAGCACTTCCACCAGCTTTAAAAAATGCTAAGAGCACTGTGCAGGACTTCGTTTTGTGCAAAAGGACCTCCTATGACGTCATGATCATGTGATCAGTGTGGGAGAAGCTTTATAAAACATGGAGATCATCAGGAAGATACTGCTGCTAAAGAGGGAAGGTATGGAGCAGTAGTTCTCAACCTTCCCAATGCCGTGACCGTTTAATACGCTTCCTTATGTTGTGGTGACCCCAACCATATTAATAATTTTCATTGCTACTTCATAACTGTAATTTTGCTGCTGTTTTGAATCATAATCATAGTCCCAGTCATCCTTCCAGTAGACACAATTATAATATTTGTAGTCACAGCATCTGCCCTTAGTAGCCAGTAGTCATGATGATCCCCCAAGTAGTCACAGCACCTGATCGCAGTAGCTAGTATCACAGTGAAGACCCCAGTAGTCACAACAACTTCTCCAAATAACCAGTAGTGATGGTGATACCCCCAGTAGTAATAGGAAAGCCCCCAGTGGCCAGTAGTCATATTGATACCCACAGTAGCCAGTAGTCACAGGTATGCCCCCAGTAGTCAGTAGTCACAGTGAACACCCCAGTCATCACATGAATGCCCCACAGTGGCTAGTAGTAACAGGAATGATTCCGGTAAACAGTAGTCACATGAATGCCCCACAGTAGCCAGAATTCACAGGAATTCATACAGTAGTCAACAGTCAGAGGAATTCCCTTAGTAGTATATGGGAAAAAAAACATACTTACCTTCTTCCACTCTGTGTTTTCTCCCTGCTTTTGCCCCCTTGTTCACTCCGTTGATTAAACTCCAACACAGGTGACCTGTAATGGCATCATGCTTCTGCCTATGTAAGTTCATCTCCGGCCATAGGCCTCTGCAGCCTTTAACCCGGGGCAGATGGAAGCGTAATCACAACGTTCTGCTGCATCAACTCACACAGATCACATGCTCACCGAAAGCTGATGTGGTATCATTGGATAGATTTTTTAAAAATGCAATATTTGTCTATTATCAGATTTTGGATCTGATGTGTATTTATTGAAATATCACCATTTTTATCATACATGTCTAGCGTTTACAGCGCCCTCAGTGACCAAAATCTTTTTTTTTTTTGCTCTTCTTTCTATGGCCGCGGTCACATGTACCGCTAGACGTCCGTTCATAACGCGACGCTAGCGCACAGGGGGAGGTCCTCGGCCCGAACGCACATGCGTTTCCAGAGAAACGCATGCGATCGGCTTAACAATCGCATGCGTTTCCCTGGAAACGCATGTGCGTTCGGGCCGAGGACCTCCCCATGTGTGCTAGCGTCGCGTTATGATGGACGCCTAACGGTACGTGTGACCGCACCCTTAATTGGGTGTCTTGCGATTCAAAGCAACGGCTGTGGGGATGGATTAGAGGTTGGTCCGATAACAGAAACTAGTGCAATCAGGAAGAAAAACCACATGTTTTACAAGTAAACAATGCAACCTCATAAACATTGACCTTATTGGTAACCACAAGCGTTTTTAGTGGAAATGCATATGTGGCTGACTTTGAATTGCATTTGAAAATGCAACACAAATGCCACATGTGAACACACAGCCTGAGGGCGCGTTCACATGTTGCGTTTTGACCTGCGTTTTCATTGCGTTTGAAACGCATATACAACAGCAGAGGAGAGGTGATTTGCCTAATGACATCTCTGTTAACATTTCCGTTTACAAAACGCATCGTAAGCATTAACGCATTCATTTTGTTAATGCATGCGTTAACATTAGGTTTACAAACGTAAACGGTAATGTAATTAGGAAAATTACCTCTCATCAGCTGTTTCAAACGCAATGAAAACGCAACCAAAACTCAACGTGTGAACGCGCCCTGAGGCAGTCCAAAAAAGCCTTTTCAAACGCTTCACAACAGCTGAGAAGAGGAGATTCACCAAATTACATTGCTGTCAAAACTGCGTTTACATCATGTTAACGCATTTATTTATCAAAATTATGATAAAACATTTGCACTTCTGCTTTGTAAATGCATTGTTGTGATACGCTTGAAAACGCATTCGTTAATGCAAACAAAACGCAACATGTCAAAATGCACTGGACCGAGCCATCACATATGTGTTTTTTGTAAAAGCATGGGATAGGCAATAGAGATGAGTGAACACACTCGTCCGAGCTTGATGCTCGTTCGAGCATTAGCGTACTCGAAACTGCTCGTTGCTCGGACGAATACTTCGCTTCGCGCCGCTCGAGAAAATGGCCATTATCACGCCGTTTGATTTTTTGGACGGCCAGAACAGAGCCAATCCCAGCATGACGTGGTACCCTTAAACGTCGATAGCAGTGGTTGGCTGGCCTGATCAGGTGACCCTAGAATAGACTAGCCCCTGCGCTGCTCGCATTATTCCCTGTCTGGATGCCGTTAGGGAGAGAGCTGCTGCTGCTGCAGGGATAGCGTTAGGCTGTTATATTAGCTTACTGTTAGTCAGGAGTGAGTCTACAAGAACCCAACAGCCCTTGTTAGGGCTAGAATAGCGTTATATATATTTTTTTTTTTTGTTTGCTTGTGGCTGGCCTTGCTGGAACTAGTAGTGCAGCTAGTACCATATTGTGAGGAATTTGCAGAGAGACTTGGGAACATTCTATTTAGCTCTTAGTGACACACACATCTCAAACACCTAAGTGGGACAATTTATATGGGGTTTGATTGAATTAGGCACAGTCTGCTGATTTTTTTTTTTTACTTTTATTTTTTTTTATAACTCAAAGTCATCAGGCACAGGCACAGCAGTGTGCTGTCAGTGTAGGCTAGAAACTAGCCATAGCAATAGGATAGCATCGTTTTGTAAAAAAAAAAAAAAACACAAAAAAACACAAAAAAAATCCCAAAAAATTTACAATATACACTTTAATTTTGAAAATGTTGAACCCGAGGGCTAGGGGTAGAGGACGAGGATGTGGACGTGGGCATCCAACTACTGCAGGCGTCAGAGGCCGTGGTCCTGGGTGGGGTGAGACACCACCTGTTGATGGGGGAGCAGGGGAACGCCTCAGAGCTACACTCCCTAGGTTCATGTCTCAAGTTACTGGGACTCGTGGTAGAGCACCGTTGAGGCCAGAAGAGTGTGAACTGGTGATGTCGTGGATTGCGGACAATGCTTCAAGCCATTTGTCCACCAGCCAGTCTTCCACGAAGTCCACCCATGTCATCGAAATCAGCACTCCTCCAGCTCCTCCACCTCAGCCTCCTTCCCCTCAGTCTGCCCCCTCCCAGGAAAATTTGGCATTTGAACCGGCATATTTTGAGGAACTGTTTTCTGGAACCTTCCCAGAGTCACAAACCATTTGTCTGGTTGCTGCTGGGCTCTTTTCCGATGCCAAGGTTTTCCACCGGTCGCAGTCTGTGGGTGATGGTGACATTATTGACGTGGTGGAAGAAGTGTGTAAAGAGGTGTCGGACGATGAGGAGACACGGTTGTCAGACAGTGGTGAAGTTGTCAGGTCAGGAAGTCCGAGGGGGGAGCAGACTGAGGGATCGGAGGATGATGAGGTGACAGACCAAAGCTGGATTGATAGGCCGGGTGAACACAGTGCATCTGAGACGGAGGCGAGTCCTCGACGAGAACAGGTTGGAAGAGGCAGTGGTGGGGCCAGGCGGAGAGGCAGGGCCAGAGCTGGTGCATCAGCGCCAAATGTTTCACGTAGCGAAGCTCCCGTGGGGAGGACTAGATTTTCGGAAGTCTGGAGGTTCTTAAAAGAAACACTGGATGACCGACCGACTGTGGTGTGCAACCTGTGCCACACCAGGATCAGCAGGGGTTCCACCACTACTAGCTTAACTACCACCAATATGCGCAGGCATATGAATGTTAAACACCCCACTCAATGGCACCAAGCCCGTTCACCTCCGGCCGGGCACACCACTGCTCCTTCCCCTGTTTTCAAAACTAAAAGTCATCAGGCACAGCACAAAATCCTGTTGTGTGCTGTCAGTGTAGGTTATAAACTAGCCATAGCAATAGGATAGCATTGTTTTGTTAAAAAAACAAAAACACAAAAAAACACAAAAAAAAAACACAAAAAAAATTTACAGTTTACACTTTAATTTTGAAAATGTTGAACCCGAGGGCTAGGGGTAGAGGACGAGGGTGTGGGCGTAGGCGTCCAACTACTGCAGGGGTCAGAGGCCGTGGTCCTGGGTGGGGTGAGACACCACCTGCTGATGAGGGAGCAGGGGAACGCCGCAGAGCTAAACTCCCTAGGTTCATGTCTCAAGTTACTGGGACTTGTGGTAGAGCACTGTTGAGGCCAGAACAGTGCGAACAGGTGATGTTGTGGATTGCGGACAATGCTACTAGCCATTTGTCCACCAGTCAGTCTTCCCGCAGTCCACCCATGTCACCGAAATCAGCACTCCTCCAGCTCCTCCACCTCAGCCTCCTTCTCCCCAGTCTGCCCCCTCCCAGGAAAATTTGGCATCTGAACCGGAACTGTTTTCTGGACCCTTCCCAGAGTCACAAACCACTTGTCCAGTTGCTGCTGAGCTCTTTTCCGATGCCCAGGTTTTCCACCGGTCGCAGTCTGTGGGTGATGATGAGATTGTTGACGTAGTGGAAGAAGTGTGTAAAGAGGTGTCGGACGATGAGGAGACACGGTTGTCAGACAGTGGTGAAGTTGTTGTCAGGGCAGGAAGTCCGTGGGGGGAGCAGACTGAGTGATCGGAGGATGATGAGGTGACAGACCCAAGCTGGGTTGATAGGCCGGGTGAACACAGTGCTTCTGAGACGGAGGCGAGTCCTCGACGAGAACAGGGTGGAAGAGGCAGTGGTGGGGCCAGACGGAGAGGCAGGGCCAGAGCTGGTGCATCAGCGCGAAATGTTTCACATAGTGAAGCTCCCGTGGCGAGGGCTAGATTTTCGGAAGTCTGGAGGTTCTTTAAAGAAACACCGGATGACCAACGAACTGTGGTGTGCAACCTGTGCCACACCAGGATCAGCAGGGGTTCCACCACTACAAGCTTAACCACCACCAGTATGCGCAGGCATATGAATGCTAAACACACCTCAATGGAACCAAGGCCGTTCACCTCCGGCTGGGCACACCACTGCTCCTTCCCCTGTGTCATCTGCTGCCTCTGCTAGTCAGCCCCCTGCCGAGGACCCCGGCCCAAACACCTCCCGTGCGAAAACCACACCTTCGCCTCCACGATCCTCCACAGCATCCACCAATGTCTCCATGCGCAGCGTTCAGCTCTCCATACCCCAGACTCTGGAGCGCAAGAGGAAGTACAGTGCAACCCACCCACATGCCCAAGCCCTCAACGTCCACATCTCCAAACTACGTAGCCTGGAGATGCTGCCCAATAGGCTGGTAGAGACCGAGGCCTTTCGCAACCTCATAGCGGCGGCCGCCCCTCGGTATTCGTTCCCCAGCCGCCACTACTTTTGCCCTACACCAGCACGTGTCAGACAACATCATCCGTGCCCTGACCAACGCCGTTTAATTTTGAAAATGTTGAACCCGAGGGCTAGGGGTAGGGGTAGAGGACGTGGGTGTCCAACTACTGCAGGGGTCAGAGGCTGTGGTCCTGGGCGGGGTGAGACACCACCTGCTGATGAGGGAGCAGGGGAACGCCGCAGAGCTACACTCCCTAGGTTCATGTCTCAAGTTACTGGGACTCGTGGTAGAGCACTGTTGAGGCCAGAACAGTGCAAACAGGTGATGTCGTGGATTGCGGACAATGCTTCTAGCCATTTGTCCACCAGTCTTCCACGCAGTCCACCCACGTCACCAAAATCAGCACTCCTCCAGCTCCTCCACCTCAGCCTCCTTCCCCCTAGTCTGCCCCCTCCCAGGAAAATTTGGCATACTCTAAGGAACTGTTTTCTGGACCCTTCCCAGAGTCACAAACCACTTGTCCGGTTGCTGCTGAGCTCTTTCCCGATGCCCAGGTTTTCCACCGGTCGCAGTCTGTGAGTGATGATGACATTGTTGACGTAGTGGAAGAAGTGTGTAAAGAGGTGTCGGACGATGAGGAGACACGGTTGTCAGACAGTGGTGAAGTTGTTGTCAGGGCAGGAAGTCCGAGGGGGGGGCAGACTGAGGGATCGGAGGATGATGAGGTGACAGACCCAAGCTGGGTTGATAGGCCGGGTGAACACAGTGCTTCTGAGACGGAGGCGAAGAAAGATGGTGAGGGAGTACGTAGCTGACCATACCATCATCCTAATAGATCACACAGCTCCCTACAACTACTGGGTTACAAAGCTGAACATGTGGCATGAACTGGCGCTGTACGCCTTGGAGGTTCTTGCCTGCCCTGCCGCTGGCATGTTGTCCGAGCGGGTTTTCAGTGCAGCTGGTGGCATCATCACCGATAAGCGTACACGCCTGTCGACTGACAGCGCTGACAGGCTGACGCTTATCAAGATGAATAAAGCCTGTATTTCTCAGGATTTCCATTCTCCACCAGGTGAAGGAAGCTCAACCTGAATAATTTATGCACTCCTCCTCCACATTTTCCTCCTTCTCCTCCTCGTTGTACACTAAAGCAGAGGAAACTGGCTATTTTTTGCGAGGGCCAACTGGCTCTAGCTCTATTACTCTATGTATTTAATTTTTCTGGAGGGCCACCTACCCGGTCCTCTGTTTTAAACTATTTTTGGAAGTGCCACATACAGGCACTCAATCTATTTAATTTTTCTGGAGGGCCACCTACCTGCTCCTCTGGTTTGAAAACTTTTTTGGACTGCCACATACAGGCACTCAATCTATTTAATTTTTCTGGAGGACCACCTACCTGCTCCTCTGGTTTGAAAACTTTTTTGGACTGCCACATACAGGCACTGTCCAAATTAAATTGTCTCCATAGCAGCCTCCACACGTCGTCTTTTTAGCTGCCTCCACACGTTGTCTCCATAGCTGCCTCCATACATCGTCCCCTTATCTAACGAGCTGTGTCAGGCAGAATTTTGGGTTGTTTTCATGGCTTCCGCATCAAACTTGTTAACTTTGTCGCTACCCTACTGTGTTATCCACAAAATATACTGCCAAACTTTTATCATTTACCGATATTATTTCAGCGCTTCTTGCGCATCTGTTTACATTCCCCTTACCCGCCATAACCAAACCAATTACTTATAAGAACAGTACTACACTTGATCTTATCCAAAAGTTCTTAGAAGTGCTGTTTGTAGCCCCCGTCTGCTTTGAAAATTATAAACGCTTCTGGCCCCACGCCCATTTTGGGTGGGGAGGAGCCGAGAGGCAGGGGCTTCGACAGGCGAAAGCTCGCCTGGCAGTGGACCGCCAGCTCCATCCCAAGATAAGGCAGCCTCAGAGGCATCCGTGCGTGCTGCCCCTGCTGTTTCCTGTCCATTTTGCCTCCACGATCCTCCACAGCGTCCACCAATGTCTCCATGCGCAACTTTCAACTGTCTATACCCCAGACGCTGGAGCGCGAGAGGAAATACAGCACATCATCCCCTTATCAAACGAGCAGTGTCAGGCAGAGTTTTCAGGTGTGTTTCACCAGATACATAATGGAACTCGGCCCATCTGTCGCCGCCATGCTGGAGACCTGAAGTTTCAATCATAGCAGCGCAATATGGATGCCCCATACTGTCGCTCTTAATCATGGAAGTCGTCTCCATGACTGCCTCCATACATCGTCCCCTTATCAAACGAGCTGTGTCAGGCAGAATTTTCGGTTGTTTCACCAGATACATAATGGAACTCGGCCGCTCTGTCGCCGCCATGCTGGAGACCTGAAGTTGCAATCATAGCAGCACAATATGGATTCCCCATACTGTCGCTCTTAATCATGGAAGTCGTCTCCATGGCTGCCTCCACATGTCGTCCCCTTATCAAACGAGCTGTGTCAGGCTCATTTTTCGGGTGTTTCACCAGATACGTTATGGAACTTGGTCACTATGTCGCCACCATGCTGTGTTATCGACTAAATATACCGTCAACCTTTTGTTCACATAGGAAATCATTTCAGCGCTTCTTACTCACCTAATTTGCGTTACTTCTGCCGCCTTAACACGGCAAAATACTGATACTCACAGCTCACACGTCTACTCAGCCAAAGAATTTTTAAAATGCGTTGAAGCCTGGTCAATTAGGGTATGTACGCCAGCCACTATCTAGCCTGTCACTGCTGCCGCGCCTTGCAGCCGTCCCCATATAGTGTCAGGGTCAATTTATGCATGTTATAGATGATATTAGCATCATTCGTACTCGGTCATGGCCAGGCTTCTGCCCATAATTTTGGCTAATGGGCGTTTTCAGCAGCTCAGAGGCATCCATGCATGCTGCCTTTTGCTGTTTCCTGTCCATTTTCGTGGTGTTTCCATCATTTTCTGAGGTTTCCAGGTGTTTGGCCAAGTTTCCCTGTGCAGAGCCTTGGTCCCCTTGAAAAATGCTCGGGTCCCCCATTGACTTCAATGGGGCTCGTTATTCGAGACGAGCACTCGAGCATCGGGAAAAGTTAGTCTCGAATAATAAGCACCCGAGCATTTTAGTGCTCGCTCATCTCTATTAACATTGCGTTTACACTGCATTTTGTAAATGCAAATATTTAAAGTAATGCAGTTAGATAAATCTCCTCTTCTCCACTGTTTTAATGTGTTTCAAAACGCATTGTGAGGGCAACCTCACGTGTGCAGCCTGTGTAAATAGACCATATATTGGCCCTGCCTAACGGACTGTACACAGCGCAGTGGACGGGAGTCTCTGTATTAGATAGAAGTACAAAGCGAGAATGTCCTGTCTGCCAGCTGAACAACCACGCCAGAACTGTATTAACCATTACAGGTCCAACAAGGCTGCTCGGCCATTCTCATGGCTGCACACGTTCGTGTGCAAGAGCCCTGATAGCACGTTCACACGATACGTTGTATCACGTTTTTTGCTGAGGTTTTGACGCATTCTAAAGGCTTCAGCCTTGATCACATGCTGAGGTTACATTGTGTTCCTACTGAATTTGCTAAAATGCAATGTAACCTCAGTATGTGATGATTCAAGACTTTGAAAAACATCAAAAATGCAACAAAAAATGAAACACCATGCATCGTGTGAACATGGCCTAAGGCTGGTGCTACATGCACCGCTTTGTATGCGTTTGAAACTGCAAACACAGACAAAGCCGCACCCACCGGGGCAGGCCGCGGCCCAATCGCATCAGCGTTTCTATGGAAACGCCTGCGATCGTGAATGAGTCGCCAGTGTTTTGCGTTCAATTTTCAAACGCAGACAAAGCGGTGCGTGTGGCACCAGCCTAAGGGCACATTCACACGATGCGTTTTAATCTTTGATGCGTTTTTGATGCATTCCAAAGGCTTCATCCTTGATCACATACTTAGCTTATATTGCGTAACCTCAGCATGTGATCAAGGGTGAAGCCTTTGGAATGCGTCAGCAACGCATCGTGTGAATACGCCCCAAGGGTGCCTTCCCACGTTGCATTTTTCTCACATTTTTAAACCAATCCAAAAACGCAAGTGGGAGGGAGGTTTGCCTGAAATGCACGCACCACTCATACTTTCGTTTTTAATGCGTTTAAAAATACAAGGAAAACACCATGTGGAAAATTGGCATAAGGCCGGCGGCATATGTGGCATTTTTAACCCGTTTTTGGGCCGTTTTGAAGCAGTCCGTTAAAAAACACATGCGTTTTAAAAATGCATGCATTTTTTAACGGACTGCTTAAAAATAGCCCAAAAACAGGTTTAAAAAGCCACTTGTGCCCCCGGCCTAAGGGTGAAGACACACGTGGCGTTTTTGGGCCGTTTTTTACTAAGTGCATTCCGTTTTATAAAAATTGTTAAGCCGATGGCATGCGTTTCTCTGGAAATGCATGTGCGTTCGGGCCGAGGACCTCCCCCTGTGCGCTAGCGTCGCGTTATGAACGGACGTCTAGCGGTACGTGTGACCGGGGCCTTAGCAGATGCAGTGGAAACACAATGTAACCTTAGCATGTGATTAAGGGCGCGTTCACACGTTCCGCTAGCGCCGCATGGGGCGGAGTTTGGGGCGATCGCATATGCGTTTCCAGAGAAACACATGCGATCGGGTTATCAATTGCATGCGTTTCCCGGGAAACGCATATGCGATCGGCCCGAGCCCCGCCCACTGTGCGCTAGTGTCGCGTTATGAACGCGGCGATAGCGCAACGTGTGAACACGCCCTAAGGGCAAGTTCACACGTTGCGTTTTGGTTGCGTTTTCATTGCGTTTGAAACGCATTACAACAGCTGATGAGAGGTAATTTGCCTAAATACATTACCGTTTACGTTTGTTAAAGCAATGTTAACACATGCGTTAACAAAACACATGCGCTAACGCATTGTTAACGTGTGCGTTAACATCGCGTTTACGATGCATTTTGTAAACTGACATGTTAACAGTGATGTAATTAAGCAAACCACCTCTCCTGTATATGCGTTTTAAACGCAATGAAAATGCAACCAAAACGCAACCTGTGAACGCGCCCTAAGGGTGATGTCAGACTTAGCGCCCCCCGGAAACGCCTGCGATCGGGAACAAGCCGCCGGTGTTTTGCATTAAATTAAGGGCGCGTTCACACGTTCCGCTATCGTCGCGTTCATAACGCGATGCTAGCGCACAGTGGGCGGGGCTCGGGCCGATCGGATATGCGTTTCCCGGGAAACGCATGCGATTGATAACCCGATCGCATGCGTTTCTCTGGAAACGCATATGCGATCGCCCCAAACTCCGCCCCCTGTGCGCTAGCGTCACGTTATGAACGCGGCGCTAGTGGAACATGTGAACGCGCCCTCACGCAAAACACCGGCAGCTCATTCCCGAAACGCCGATGCGATCTGGCCGCGGGCTGAAGCTAGTGGAATGTGTCAGAAACGCAACGCACGACGCAATGTAAAAACTGATTGCAATGCAGTATGAGCTGCAATGTGTGAACACAGCCTCAGGGCTGTTTCACACGTTGCGTTTTGGTTGCGTTTTCATTGCGTTTGAAACGCATATACAACAGCTGATGTGAGGTAATTTGCCTAATTACATTACCG
>CM033646.1:147680145-147820876 GCA_019512145.1 Engystomops pustulosus
AGTGCAGAGAGTATGATAGCACACAGCTGTTACTGAGGCCTAGATGGTCGCCACTCCCAGAAGAGATCCAGGGAGAAGAACCATTTGTGTTTGGTATGAAGAGTCCGATCTTGGTTTATGTCTTGTTATATGTGAGGCAATAAGTTTGTATGGTGAGATCCATGCCATGTGGACTTGGAGGCCGGTTTCCCACTCGCCGTTTTCATTGCGTTTTTAAACGCATCCAAAATGCATGCGTTTCATTGCGTTTTGGCGAAACCTCCTCCCACTTGCATTTTGGATGCGTTTAAAAACGCAATGAAAACGGCACGTGGGAAACCGCCCGGAATATGCTATTACTATCTGCATTCTACATACACGGATCTCAGTAGGTGGATAACTGGTAGAGGACATCTATAGTCAAATGGTTTGGCCAACGCTTTTGTGGCTGTTTTTATTATGAAAATGTTATTATGGTAAAATTAATGGTGTGAATGCATGCTATTACTATACAAATCTGAAGATTTTAGTTAAGTTTATATAGGGTCTGCACAAGGGGAGGGGTTTTAACCACAGGGTACGGTCACACGTGGCGTTTTTAACCCCTTAAGAACGCAGCCATTTCCTTTTGTTAAAAAAACCCCTCCCCTTGTGCAGACCCAGTATAAACTTCTAAAATCTCAGCTTTGTATAGTAATAGCATGCATTCATCACAATTCACACCATTAATTTTCCATAATAACGCTTCATAATAAAAACCGCCACAAAAGCGTTGGGCCACCCATTGACTATAGATGGCCCCCCTTTACTCTAACCAAGTTATCCACCTACTGAGATCTCGTGAGTCGAAGTCAGATAGTAATAGCATATTCCGGGCGTTTTCCTCCACGTAGCCGTTTTTATTGCGTTTTAACGCATCCAATGCAAGTGGGAGGAGTTTTTTCGCAAAACTCATGTAAAACACCTGCATTTTTGTATGCCTTTTAAAAACTCAATGAAAACGGACGAGTGGGAAAAACCCCTCCAAGTCCACATGGCATGGATCGCACCAAACAAACGTTTGCCTCCATACACAAGACTAACCAAGATTCGCGACTCTTCATACCAACACAATGGTTCCTTCTCCCTGGATTGTACGGTCACACGTGGCGTTTTTAACCCCTTAAGAACGCAGCCATTTAATAGCTTGAGGGCGCGTTCACACGTTGCACTTTGCTTGCGTTTTCATTGCGTTTTAAAACGCATAACAACAGCTGAGGAGAGGTGATTTGCCTAATTACATTACTATTACTATACATTTGTTAACGCTATGTTAACACATGTGTTAACAAAACGCATGTGTTAATGCAATGTTAACACATGTTAACATCACGTTTGCAATGCGTTTTGTAAACGCAACGTTAACAGTAATGTAATTAGGCAAATCACCTCATCTCAGCTGTTATGCGTATGAAAACGCAACCAAAGCGCAACGTGTGAACGCGCCCTAAGCGTGGGGACACACATGGTGTTTTTAGGCCGTTTTCTGAAAACGCATGCGTTTTTGACCAGTTTGAATTAACCCCTACGGGACTCAGCCTCTTTTGGCCTTAAAGGGGTATTCCAGGAATATGAACGTCTGACACAAAAACCCATGATGATATAACTTAATGAATACAACAATACTCAATGTCATTAGTCAACTCCTCCTACCACTTATACTCTGCTAACAGTGATGATATAACAGGTTTTCTTGCTTTGTTACCATAGTAATGATGTGTAACTGCCATCACCACAACACTGACCATACTGGATGCAGTGCAACCAACCGACTACAGCCAAACATAGTGGTGATCACATGACCTGCCCAGACAGGTAAAGGACATGTGAGTGGGGAATGTGACCGCGGCCCATCTTCTTTTCTGCAACGGACGCACGGAGGAAATCAAAGCCGATGATAAAGGGCCCCCCACGTGCATTTTAATCTTCCTTACGTAACCAATGTCCCACGCACATTTCGCCTGCTAAGGAGGACACAAATTTTTAAATACACTAATTCACAGAAGTAATTTGAGTGCCCATTTGTTATGAATATTAATCAGGCATTAAACATCGGCTCTTACGATTGGTTTTGTACACCGGAAACTTAACACGTGTGTAATTAGGAATCACCTTCTCACGCTGTGATTCTGTTAAAACACAATGAAAGCGCAGAGGTCAAAACGCAACGTGTATACGCGCCCATCAAACGTTCTAACTTCTCTACTTTGATGTATAGCACCCAACTAAATTCATAACTTACATTCCCAAATGTCTGCGTTATGTTGGATGGGTTTTTAACTTCCACATCATTTTTACGAATGTTGAGTAGCTCAGAATTTAGTGCCAATTTTTCACCATTTTTTGTAAAATCACCAAAAACCTGTATTTAGAGGACCTGCTCAACTTCTAAGTGACACGAGAGGCTTAAATAATAGCGAGACTATAATACCCCAGTGTGGAAACTACACGCCTCACGTATATAAACCACTTTAAGAAGTTTCGCTAAACCCTTGGTGTTTATAGTGGGTTAAAACAAAAGGCAGGTGTACTTCTGCAATAGTAAAATTTTTTGACATACCAGCTCTTTTGGGTGGAATAAATTAAAACATTTTTTACAATGGTTATTAAATTAAAAAAGGATCCTCACAAAGTTTGATTACCCAATCTCTCCCGGTACCCAGTACACGGATACCCATATGTGGTGTAACCTGCTGTATGTGCGCGGCCGCACTGCGGGCCTAGAAGGAAGAGGGGCGCATGCCAGATCAGATTTGCTATGTCAAATTGTAAGGCTATAAGTTTTTTTTTTTTTTAATGTGGACCTATAGGGGCTTATTTTTTTGCCACATGAGATTGCACTTTCTGATACAAATTTTGGGGATCTATAGCTAATTGGTGAGATTTATTAACTCTTTGTTGGTGTTGGTAAAAATCATCAATTTTAAGGAAAATTTTATGTTTTTTTTTTTTTTTTTTTTTTGCCGTTAACCATTACATAAAAATAGTATATTATTTTTATTCTATGGTCGCCACAATTACGAAAAGACCCATTTGCATAGATTAATTTGTATCAGTGTAAAAATGGAAAACAATTAAAACCAATCTGGCAAAAATATTGTTTTAGGTTTAGATCACCGTCTTCCATATGCACTACTTTTTTATTTTTCGGCTGACAAACTGGTTAGGGGCTTAGTTTTTTGCGAAAAGGATTGTTCTTTTTAGTGGTCTTATTTAGAGTGCATAACATTTTTGAAATCACTTTTTAGAGATTTTATAGGGTACTAATTGAAATATCTTTTTTGGAGCTTTTTTTTTTTTTTTTTTTACGGGGTTCACTTGAGGATCTAAAAACGATCTGTCTTATTTTCAGATGTTACGAATGCAGGGTTACCAAATATGTGGGGGTTTTGTGTATTTTATTCAATTGTACTGAATAAAGACTAATTTGGAGAAAATCTTGTTCATTTTAGCATCACCATCTTTTCATATGCATAACTTTTTTATTTTTCGGCTGACAAATCTGG
Source organism: Engystomops pustulosus (assembly GCA_019512145.1). Taxonomy (NCBI): domain Eukaryota; kingdom Metazoa; phylum Chordata; class Amphibia; order Anura; family Leptodactylidae; genus Engystomops; species Engystomops pustulosus. The sequence goes on from CM033646.1 coordinate 147,683,670, forward strand.
TTACGGGCTTATTTTTTACTAAAACAGTTGTTCTTTTTAGTGGGCTTATCTTAGAGTGCATAAAATTTTTTAAATCACTTTTTAGAGCATTTTTTATAGGGTATTAATTAAAAATTATCTTTTTTCGGAAAGTTTTTGCTTCTTTTTTTTTTTTTCCTCCGGCGTTTACCGAGCGGGTCCAGTAATGATTCTGTTTTATTATACAGATTGTTACGGATGCGGCAATACCAAATATGCAGGTTTTTTGTGTTTTTTAAACTTTATTAAGTGTTTTTATGGGACATTTTAAGGGCTTATATTTTTATGCATTTATTTTTTATTTATTGTAATGTGTGTTTAGTGTTTTTACTTGTACATACTTGAACCATTGATGCTCTGATCGCTGGTTCAAGTCCAATACACTGCTCTACAATACTATTTTATTGTAGAGCAGTATAAACTGTCTGAGCATGCAGGCGGAGACCCGGAAGGGGTCTGACTGCCATGGAGATCGGGCAGCTCCGGGGCACATGGCAGTCCTCGGGCCTGCCCGGAAGAGGATAGGATCCCCCGGTAAGCGGCATGGGAGATCCGATCTGATTTAATCTGAATGAAATTTTAAATATTTAGCATTAAAACCACCAACATAATCAACCCATTTTCAAATCTGCACCCCTCAACCTATCAGAAACAGCTTTTAGGAAGATTGTTAACCCCTTGAGATCTTCATAGTAATTACATCAAAATGGCAGTGAAATTTAGAATGGTCAAATTTTGTCGGTTATACGTTCATTTAGCAATAACATTTACACATTTCCAAAAGATAAAAAGAGAAAACCCACCATACAATTTGTTCTGCAATACCTCCCGAGTGCAGAGACCCCCCCCACATGTGGCCGTTACTTGTTTTATGGGGGCACAGCGAGGCGCAGAAGGGAAGGAGCTCCCTGCAGCTGCCAGGATTTTATTTTTCTCACTGGCCCCTTTTGTAGGCTGTAAAATTTTCACTTTTTCGTTATTGGGGCCATGTGACAGCATTTTTTTTGCGGGATAAGATGCTTTTTTTTCAGTGTTACTATTTTGGGGTTGGTATCCCCTAATGTTGAAAATTTATGAACTTTTTTTTTTAGGTCAGGAGTAGGAAAGCATCAATTCTGTAGTGGATTTTTTCCCCTTTTTTTCCCCTTTTTTTCCCCTTTTTTTTTTTTTTTTTTGATGTTGATGGTTCAATACGATTACGGGGATACCATATTTGAATATTTTTTTCTTATGTTTTACTAAATTTGCCAAATAAAACCTAATGTGGGGAAAAATCTATCATTTTTGCATTGCTATCTTTCAAGTGGCATAACATTTTTACTTTTTTTAGCTATGGAGCCAGTTGATAACTTGTTTTTTTTGTGGGACATGTTGTACTTTGCAAAAGTATCATTCTGGAGTACATGTTTTTTTTATCACTTTTTATTGCATTTTTTGTGGGATTAAATAGGTAAAAATCATATATTTTTTTGGCGTGTTTTTAACATTTGTTTTCGTTCAATTATTAGAATTATTTAATTTTATTCTACAGGTTGTTGTGGACGCGGTGATAGTATATATGTGGGGTTTGTGTTATGATTTAGACTTTTTTTGTGTTCTATATCTCTTTATAGGGCTTTTGGAGATATTTATTGATTTATTACTTTATTTTTTTATTGAAAAACTTTTTTAAACTGGTTGAACACATGCTATCGGAGCCCACTTTGACCGTGGATGTTACCTGGGGATGTGAATGGTAGATTACCGCTGACTGAGCGCTAAAGGGTTAAAGACTTTCATTGCTGAAAGTGTAAGTAGCTGTGTTAACATTTTTAAAGCTGCTTACACTTCCAGCGAAAAACGTTTTCAAACCAGTCAAACAACGCCCTTAAAACTGTTTTACAAACTTTGGCACTGTAATTTTTTTTTTTAGTGTTGCACCTGATTTTGTTGCCATTGTGGTGCAAATCCATTAAAACGTCCCCAAAACACTCCAGCTCACTACTGGTGTCTTTCATGGCAAACTCTGTAAGGCCAGTGGCACACGTGCCGTTTTGAACCCGTTTTTGGGCTGTTTTTAACTGATTTGCAACATTTTGCAGTAGCTTCAGACTTTTCTGTGACATTTGACACAGTCGCGAAAAAAGGGATCTGCTGCATTTACAAATGCAACTGTATTTCACAGGGATAGGCCTCAGCAGTGGCGTAACTACAGCCATAGCAGCCCGTGGGCTGTAATAGGCGCACCGCACGGCACAATCAAAATGTTTGAATTCAGCGGTCCAGACGCGGGCCCCTCTCTTGCAACATACAGCTCCACTCTACCCCCAACCTCCTGGCCGAGAAGAGGGGCCCTTCTGTTGACTGTGTTGAAGTGTTCTTGCCCCCTTTGTTCTGAACTTACCAGGCTGATGCGGCCCGCCCTGGTCATGTGACCCAAAGTTACGTCGATGGGTGAAGACTGGAGGAGTCGCCATTTGACTATACTGCTCGGTTGAGTATGAGGCTAACTGAGTATATTTGATGGTGAGCTTTCGAGAATACTAGTTCTCTTCGTCAGACATGATTTTATATATGAAACTGAAAATTCACAGCATTATATACACACTAAACAGTGATCATCAAAAGATATTAAAAAACTCTAAAACAGATTGATAAAAACAGGGACATCTTATTTACAACAGGATGGCAATAAAAACATTAAAAACCTATGAGGTGAGACACATGAACCCTGGCTCTTATCTGCTTGTGGTCTCCAGGTCAGAGATAGGAGGTCATGAAGCTGGCATGAATGTTAAGACTAGAGATGAGCGAGCACTAAAATGCTCGAGTGCTCGTTATACGAGACAAACTTTTCCTGATGCTCGAGTGCTTGTCTCGAATAACGAGCCCCATTGAAGTCAATGGGAGACTCGAGCATTTTTCAAAGGGACCATGGTTCGGGAATAAAATGTGTTAATTAATTGAAAAAGAATGTCTTCTGATAAGTTAGCAGATGTATGCAAACATCTGCTATCTATTCTTCACTGTTCCGCGCGTATATTATCTCCCGACAAGTTAGCAGATGTGAAGAACAGTGAAGAATAGAATAAAAACAGTGAACACAGTGACCACAGGATCATTTAAGTGAAAAACACAGTGCAGAACACAGTGAAGAATAGATTGCAGATGTTCGGCACATCTGCTTACTTGTCGGGAGATACGCTGTCCCGGGATCCGCTGCTCTTCTTCCACTGAAGTCTCCCCGATGTCTCCGTGCCGCTGCCCGATGTCTCCGTGCCGCTGCCCGATGTCTCCGTGCCCCGATGTCTCCGTGCCCCGATGTCACCGTGCCCCGATTTGTCTCCGTGCCCCTATGTCTCCGTTGCCCGATGTCTCCGTGCCCCGATTGTCTCCGTGCCCCATGTCTCCGTGCCCCGATGTCTCCGTGCCCCGATGTCTCCGTGCCCGATGTCCACCGCTGCCCCGATGTCCGTGCCGATGCTCCGTGCCCCGAGTCTCCGTGCCCCGATGCTCTCCGGACGGTCTCCGTGCCGCTCCCGATTGTCCCGGCCTGCCGATGTCTCCGTGCGCCGGGTGTCTCTGTGTGCTCCCCGGTGTCTCTGTGGTGCCTCCCGGTGTCTCTGTCCTGCCACTGGCTCATGTAAGATCTGCAGAAGCCATGTAGCCTCGTGTCAAAAGAAGACCCGAGGCTACCATGGCAACCAATCGCCGCCCCCCCATGACGTTCGGGGGCGTGGCGATCGCATTAAAGATGGCGGCGCCCGGCGGCAATGACATAGTTAATAGCCGCGATCGGTGCAAGCACCGACCGCGGTTATTAGCGGTGGGGGTTTTCTGCAAAATGCAAAAACCCCCACCTTTGTATGAAGAGGACTCAGCCCGTGACCCTCTTCACACATCCCTTATACCTCTGCGCCGTAGAGCTACGGCGCAGAGCGTTAAGGGGTTAATTTCAGATATGTGCGAGTTCATGCACTGATGGTGTCTCTGGCCTGTTTCCCCAACATAAAGGCCTGTGGTTGGACACTGCTGACACATAATAAGGTAGACCACGGATGTGCTGTCATGTTTTACACCTGCTTTGCAGGCAGGTGAGGTACCATTTTCTGATGGAGGTCTCAGGGCACTCCGGACAACCAGTTGTTTTAGGTTTGGTGGTTGCCGGAAAGACAGGAGAGGAGGGACTGGAAATATTTCTTTTAGTCTTGTATCTTTATGCAGAATCGGTTGTAGTTCCTTGGCAATGTGACGTAGGATCTCCAGTTGTGGGCTGTAAGTGACTACTAGGGGTACTCTGGCCTCCTGTTGGGTCTCCTTATATTTGAGTAAATCATCTCTGCTGATGGCTGCTGCTTTACCCAACTGGAGAAATTCAGACCTGAGCTCCAGGAGGTGTTTTTCCAGGCCTTTCTTGTGTGAACAGATGCGGTTGTAGCGTATGGCCTGGCTGTATATGATAGATTGTCTGGTATGTTTGGGGTGAAAGCTGTTATTTCTCAGGTAGGCCGTTCTGTCTGTTGGTTTATGGAATATTGTTGTGGTTAAGTGGCTGTCTTTAATCTGTATGGTGGTATCCAGAAAGTGTATCTCCTTGTCTAAATAGCTTAGTTTCAGATTGATGGTGGGGTTAAAGTTGTTGTAGCCCTCATGGAATTGAATTAGGGCCTCCTCACCTGCAGTCCAGATGATCAGAATATCATCAATATAACGGAGGTAGATCATGGGTTTTGTGGTGCATGTGGATAAGTAAGCACCTTCCAGTTCAGCCATAAAAAGATTGGAATACTGTGGTGCACACCTTGAACCCATTGATGTTCCCATACACTGTAGGTACAGATCCTCTCCAAATGAGAAATAGTTGTGGGTGAGCACAAATTGTATGAGATCTGAGACCGGTTCTGTTGGTAAGTTGTGCTTCTCCATGTGTGCCCGGCATGCTGCTATTCCATATTTATGGGGGATGTTAGTGTATAGAGATTACACATTCATGGTGGCCAGAATTGTACCATCAGGAAGTGGGCCTACAGCTCTCTGAGGAAATTAACGGACTGATTAAAGGGCCAGTGCATTTTTAATTCTTCACATTACAGTCTCGTCACCATCATTTTCTGCTTAAGGGGATCACAAATTTTTAAATACACTAATTCACAGAAGCGTATATTTTGAGTGCCCCATTTGTTATTATTAACAGGCATTAACATCGCGTTTACGATGCGTTTTGTAACCGAAACTTAACCGTGTTAATTATGCAATCACCTCTCCTCATCCTCATCTGTTGTATTCTTTTTAAAACACAATGAAAGCGCAAGGTCAAAACGCAACGTGTATAACGCGCCCTCAAACGTTCAACTTCTCTACTTTGATCGTCATCGCACCCCAAATAAATTCATAACTTACATTCCCAAATGTCTGCGTTATGTTGGATGGGTTTTTAACTTCCACATATTTTTACCGAATGTTAGTAGCTCAGAAATTCGTGCCAATTTTTCCCATTTTTTGTAAAATCACCAAAACCTGTATTTAGATGGAACTGCTCAACTTCTAATGACCCCGTAGAGGCTTAAATAATAGCGAGACTCATAGTACCCCATTGTGGAAACTACACAACCGCCTCACGTTTAAACACACTTTCTAAGGTTTGTTAACCCTTTTGGTGTTTTTATATGGGTTCAAACAAAATGGAGGTGTACTTCTGCAAATAGTAAAAATAATTTTTGACAATACACTCTTTTGGGGGAATAAATTAAAACATTTTACATATGGATTAAATTTAAAAAAGGCTCACAAAGTTTGAATTACCCAATCTCCTCCCGGTACACCCAGTACACGGATACCCCATATGGGTGGTAACCTGCTGTATGTGGGCCGCACTGCGTGCTAGAAAGGAAGAGGGGCGCCATCCAGATCAATTTTGCTATGTCACATATGTAAGGCTATAATTTTTTTCTTTTTTTAATGTGGGACCTATAGTGGGCTTTTTTTTTGCCACATGAGATTGCCTTTCTTATACTAATTTTGGGGCTCTAATAAGCTAATTGGTGAGATTTTTAATTCACTCCTTTGTTGGTGTTGGTAAAATCATCAATTTTCCGGAAAATTTTATGTTTTTTTTTTTTTTTTTTTAGTTTGCCGTTAACCATACCATAAAATAGTAATATTATTGTTTATTCTATGGTCGCCACAATTACGAAAAAGACCTCATTTGCATAGATTACTTTTTATTCAGTAAAAATGGAAAAAATTAAAACAATCTGGCAAAAATATTGTTAGTTTTAGCATCACCGTCTTCCATATGCATAACTTTTTTTATTTTTCGGCTGACAAATCTGGTTAGGGGCTTTATTTTTTGCGAAACGGATTGTTCTTTTTAGTGGTCTTATTTTATGTGCATAACATTTTTTAAAAATCACTTTTTAAGAGGCTTTTTTATAGGTACTAATTGAAAATTATCTTTTTTGGAGCTTTTTTTTTTTTTTTTTTACGGGGTTCATCTTTGCGGATCGAAAACGATTCTGTCTTACTTATGCAGATTGTTCGAATGCAAGGGTTACTCAAATATGTGTGGGTTTTGTGTATTTTATTCAATTGTCTGAATAAGACTAATTTGGAGAAAATCTGCTTTTCGCATCACCATCTTTTCATAGGCATAACTTCTTTTATTTTTTCGGCTGACAACGCTGGTTACGGGCTTATTTTTTCTAAAAACATTCGTTTCTTTTTAGTTGGCTATCTTAGAGTGCAAAATTTTTTAATCACTTTTTAGAGAGCATTTTTTATAGGGTTTATAATTCAAAATTACTTTTTTCGTAAGTTTTTGCTTTTCTTCGGTTTTTTTTTTTGATTTTCCTCCGGCGTTTCCGAGCGGTCCAGTATGATTCGTTTTAATTATACAGATTTGTTATCGGATGCGGCCATACCAAACAAAAATATGCAGGTTTTATACTATTTTATTGTAGAGCAGTATCAACTGTCTGAAGCATCAGCGTAGACCCGGAAGGGGTCTGACTGGCATGGAGATCGGGCAGCTCCGTTGCACCTGGCAGGCCTCGGGCCTGCCCGTAAAGGATCGGATCCCCCGGTAAGCGGCATGGGAAGATCCGAATCTATTTAATCTGAATGAAATTTTTAAATATTTATCATTAAAACCACCAACAATAATCACCCATTTTTCAACTCTGCACCCCTCAAACCTATCAAAACAAGCTTTTTAGGAAGATTGTTACCCCTTGAAGAATCTTCATAGTAATTACTAAAATGGCAAGTGAAATTTAGGAACTGGGTCAAACGTGTCGGTTTATCGTTCATTTTAGCAAAACATTTACACATTTCCAAAAGCTAAAAAGAGAAAACCCACCATACATTTGTTCTGCAATACCCCCGAGTGCAGAGCCCCACCCCACATGTGGCCGTTACTTTTTTATGGGGGCCCACAGCGAGTCCAGAATGGAAGGAGCTCCCTGCAGCTGCCATGATTTATTTTCTCACTGGCCCCTTTTGTAGGCTGTAAATTCATTTTTCACTTTTTCGTTATTGTGGGCCATGTTCAGCATTTTTTTTTTGCGGGATAAGATGCTTTTTTTTCAGTGTTACTATTTTTGGGTTTTGGTATCCCCTAATGTGAAATTTATGAACTTTTTTTTTTAGGTCAGAGGAGGACGCATCCATTCTGTAGTGGATTTTTTTCCCCTTTTTTTCCCCTTTTTTTTCCCCCTTTTTTTTTTTTTTTTTTTTGATGTTATATGGTTCCACAACGATTCGGGAACCATATTTGATATTTTTTTTCTTATGTTTACTAAATTTGCCAAATAAAACCTAATGTGGGGAAAATCTAATCATTTATTTGCATTGCTAATCGCACTTTCAGTGGCATAACATTTTTTTTTTACTTTTTTTAGCTATGGAGCCAGTTGATAAACTTGTTTTTTTTGTGGACATTTGTACTTTGGCAAAAGTATCATTCGGAGTACATGTTTTTTTTATCACTTTTTATTGCATTTATTTGTAGGGATTAATAGGTAAAATCATATATTTTTTGGCGTGTTTTTAACCTTTGTTTTTCGTTCATTCTTAGAATTAATTTAATTTATTCTACAGTTGTTTGTGGGACGCGGGGAATAGTATATAAGTGTGGGGGTTTTGTGTTATGATTTAAGACTTTTTTTGTGTTCTATTCTCTTTGAGGGCTTTTTGGAGAGTATTTATTGATATTACTTTATTTTTTATTGAAAAACTTTTTTAAACTGGTTGAACCGCCTATCGGAGCCCACTTTGACCGTGTTTAGTTACCTGGGGATGTGGAATGGTAGATTACCGCTGACTGAGCGCTAAAGGGTTAAGACTTTTCATTGCTGAAAGTGAAGTCGCTGTGTTAACATTTTTAAGCTCTTACACTTCCAGCGAAAAACTTTTCAAAAACCAGTCAAACAGCGCCCTTACACTGTTTTAACAACTTTGGCCCTGTAATTTTTTTTTTTTTAGTGTTGCATTTTGCTTGCACCTGATTTGTTGCATTGTGTTTGCAAACCTTAAACGTCCCCCAAACACTCCGCTCACTACTTGGTGTCTTTCATGGCACTCTGTAAGAGGCCAGTGCACACTTGCCGTTTTGAACACCCCTTTTTTGGGCTGTTTTTAACTGATTTGCAACATTTTGCAGTAGCTTCAGACTTTCTGTGACATTTGACACAGTCGCGAAAAAAAGGATCTGCTTCTGCTGCAATTTACAATGCACTGAATTCAAGGGATAAGGCCTCAGCGTGGCGTAACTCAGCCATAGCAGCCGTGGGCGTAATAGGCGCACCCACGGCAACCCTCAAAATGTTGAATTCAGCTGTCCAGACGCTGCCCCATCTCTGCAAACATACAGCTCCACTCTACCACCCCCAACCTCCTGGCCGAGAAGAGGGCCCTTTCTGTTGACTGTGTTGAAGTGTTCTTGCCCCGTTGTTCTGAACTTACTCCGGCTGATGCGGCCCGCCCTGGTCATGTGACCCAAAGTTACGTCGATGGGTGAAGACTGGAGGAGTCGCCATTTGACTATACTGCTCGGTTGAGTATTAGCATGCTCGGACCGGCTCGTTACTCGAACGAGTATTTCCCCTGCTCGCGATCGAGCATTAACCCCCCTTAAGACGGCATGGTTTTTTCGCTCATTTCGCTCCCACCTTCAAAAATCCATACTTATTTTAATTTTTATGTGTCATAGCTGTGTGAGGCTTATTTTTGTGCGTAACAAATTTTACTTTCCCGTAATGTATATTTATTTTAACATGCCGTGTACTGTGAAGTGAAAACAAATTCCAAATGTGGACAAATTGAAAAAAACCGTCACGTTCTTGTTGGCTCCGTTTTTTTTTTTCGACTTTGACTGTGCACTCAAAATCACACCATCAGCTTTATTCTTTTGGTTGTTGCGATCGCGTGTGAACTACCAAATTTATATAGGGTTTTAATTGGATTTTTTTAATACATTTTCCAAATTAACAACGAATGTTACAAAGAAAGAAAAAATTTTTGCCAACTCTAGCAATACTTTTTTCATACTTGGGCGCACCGGATCTGCATGAGGGGTCATTTTTTTACAACTAATGGGGCGACCAATTCCATGCTACCATTTATTGTGAGCTTTGCGACATAAGCGATATGTTTTTTTTATTTCCAATTTTTGATCCAGGTGTAAAGGTGTACAAGTCGGTCATTTTTCGCGGACTTTGGGCGGCCATTATTCCCGTCTCAGGGTCACTGCCGCCGTACATTTGTTATATTTTGATAGATCGGTCACATTTTGGGACGCTGCGATACTAGGTGTCTGTGATTTTTCCTGTTTATTAGTAGTTTCTCATATCTTCTAGGAAGAGGGGGTGAATTGAATTTTTATTTTTATTGTCTTTTTATTTTTAAACTTTTTTTTTTTACTTAAACCGAGATCAATTTGGTGCCTACCATATACTATATACTTCGTATGGCAATATATTGGCATTTTGCAGCTCTTCATTACATGCCACTGGCTCATGTAACGAATCTGCGCGAGCCAGATAGTTCGGGTCAAACTGAAGACCCAGCTACCATGGCAACATATCGCCGCTTGCCATGACGTTCGGCTGCGCGAGAGGATTGCTAATAGGACTGCGGGCTATAAGAAAGTTCGGCTGCCCGCACGCCGTCGTCTTTTAATGCACACCGGCGACTTTGCCGGCGCTTAACTGGACGGGTTAATAGCCCTACCGTCGATTGGTCAAGGCCCAACCGCGGTTATTGTCGGTGGGGTTTTTCTGCACTTGCCAAAACCCCCCACCTTGTGTAAGGAACTCCGAGCACCGATGAGCCCTCTGCATACACTCCCTTATACCTCTGCTCGCGTAGAGGCTAACGGCGCAGAGTGCGTTAAGCGTTAAATTAAGTGTAGAACAGTTGTTTTTTTGTTTACTAAATAATTTACGATGTTTCCTGATGTTTTGTCTTGTAAGAACACATTGAATACACACTAATTCTTCACTTTCGCATGTGTGCGCTGCGGTCTCCCTCCCTTGCTACGGCTCGGGTACGAATTTCTGGAACATCTTGGATGTGAAGTAGTGTTGTTCTTTCTGTTTTCATTTCTTCTTGCCTTAAATGTCCCTGTATTCCCTGTTTTTGTAATGTTAAATTCATTCTACTTCACATTGCAATGGTGTTCGTGCTTGTCTTCCGTAGGTTGCGCAGATAGCGCGCACATCTGCAAAGTGAAGATATGTTTATTTTATGTGTCTAACAAGTCAAAAATCAGAAACATTGGATATTTAAATTACAGCCTGTTCTTCTTCTGTTTCTGTTTTAGAGCAAAACATTGCTCGGGTCTCCCATTGACTTCCAAGGGGGCCGTTATTCGGACTGGCACTCGAGCATCTGGAAAAGTGTTGTCTCGAATAACGAGCACCCCGGATCATTTTTAGTGCTCGCTCATCTCTAAGTTTTTCACCACTTTTTGCTGGCAGCTATAATATGTTCAATTCATATGAGTTGAACTGTATAGTAATTACTTTAATTTTTTTTAGTTATAAAAGATGGTCCCTATGGGGAAAACACCGCCTTTATTCCTTTGAAATCCTTCTTGCTAGTTTTGTTGATTTTGTGGCCTATATTCCCCAAAGAAACTAATGTATGTACATAAATTCTTTGTGTTACTGTGTAGCACCTCCACTTTGTGTACATATGTCAGGTCCTAAGCAACTGTACTGTGTCTAACTTTTAATTGTTATATGTTTAAAGAAGGGGAAGCTTACCTAGGTGAGAAGAGCGCCACAGGATTATTATGGAGGGAAGAAGAATGGAGGTAGTTAGTCAGATGTGAAAGCGATGCCTATAAAAAGAGATGGCCCATGGCAGAAGGCCTGGGCTCTGGGAACCAGGCAAAGCGGAGGCCAGGCCTAGTTAGTACACGCTACGAAAAGTGCAGTGCATGTGAGGAGCTACATTGATGGATGTGCGTCACCAAGGTGCCGGTCTGTCCCTACAGTTTAAAGTTCAGTACAGTTGGTGGAGTCGCGTTTGGCGCTGCACCATTACCGACAATTCAACGTCACCACCTACACTCCCCCCTCCATTCAATCCCTTGGGAGCCTGTCGCACTTTGGCAGGGTAAACATCAGCGCTGACCACGACACCTATCTCCCAGGTGCCCTTAAGTCAGTGAATCTTCCAACCTGGGGCTTGCCACAAACATTTTCCCAGAGGTCCCTTTTCAGGAGTCACAGTGGCGGCCCCTGGTGCCCCTGTCAGTACCAATCGGCCTAAGGTGTAAGGGAAGGGCGCCAACCTACTAAAATGATGTGTAATGTTTGATATGTTTATTTTTGTGGTGTAATTTATTATTGCAATTTTGAAAATAAAGCTACAATCTTTTTGTTTTAATTTTATGGTGAATATTCTTTTATCTATTTCAAACCCCATAACACAGTCTCTGATACGATCATGCTACCTCCTCAAAGTTTACATTGATGATTTAATGCCAAAGAATACTTAAGTTTACCCTATATGGCAAGTGAGGGGTGTCGACTTTTTGGCGAATGGACAAGATTTGTGTGTTGAAAATCTACACTGAAACTTTCACAAAGGTAAAAAATCTGTCTGTTAATTATTAACCCCTGTTGTCATTTTAAAGCAACTGTTATTCGTATGTAACGGTTTGGCTAACTTTGACATGAAAAGAGATGAGACCATGCCTCTCAACGATCCTGAACAATGGATTATATCGCATTTTTGTAATACATGTACACTTGTGATAAAGCCAGCGCACACAAATTTAAGGGGGGGAAGGGTTTCAACCAGTGCATGACACTGATTAAGGCACGACAAATGTAACTCGCAGCTTCCTTGTATGCGTGCAGTGAGCGTGGAGGGAGGCTCCTAGTAATACAGACACAGGGCATATCTACTGGTGGTACTAGTCATATAGGTTGTACATTAGTGTCTCAGGACTTTCTCCCCTCCCCCACTCAAATACAGGGACCCCCGACCCCCTTTAACACACCTCCTAAAACTTGAAATGGACACCGCCCTCCCACAGACTTCCTCATCCTCACCAAGTCTTTCTTGGGAGTCTTCTCATCTTTCCCCCAGGGTCTCTAGCAGTTCAATCGTCTGTATGACAAAGATAAACCCATTACCATCACTGGCTATTGTTGCTTCTGAAATCTGGAAATGGAGGCTCATAGAATCTAGCACCTAGTGGCACCATGCTAGGTTTCTTGCTCCTTGCTTCACTCTCTACCTGGTGCTCTTAGTGTATCCCTAGCCTGGTATGCTGAGAATAGAGCGGGAACTGCAGTTGCATGGGAAGTCCTTACAACCAAACTCTTTACCTCATTATCAGTCTATCAGTCATGTTGTATCAGGAGTATCTCATGACCATAGGCCTGCATGGGGCGCCATACCAGAACACCTAGAGCAGTCCAGCCACCAGGAATTTCACATCCATTCAACGCGTCAGTCATGGTTAAGGAGTATCTCATACACACGGGTTGCAGGGGCAGCCATCACAGAAGGCCATAGATCTTGTAGGTTTTTATCTGTTTCTTTCATTGCATCTCATTGTGTACAAAATAAATGACACACTAACAATTTTAATTTATTATTGAGTCTGATGTTTGTGTTAAAAAAAAAATTTAATAACTAACAAATTTAAAAGTGTAAACTGTAACAATAATTTCTCTATTACATCAGATAATGACTTGAGCCCCTGCATGATAAAAAATATAGAGTGGGGGCTTCTCCAAAAAAAAAATCCTCAGACCCTCTTCATTCCCTGAATCCAGCAGGACAATGGAAGTAGTCCCAAGTCCTGCTGTAGTTGGGCACATGACCATGTCTCCACACACAAAATTTACCAAATAGGTATAATATGTTGACCCTTAAGGGTCTACTACTTTCCCTGTTAAACTCTTGTTATAGTGGCTAAACCTCACACTCTATGGATACCATAATGGACTTTCTTAATCTCCTCCAATTTAAAGGAACCTATTACTAGATCCACTCTCGTTAGCTTCCTATGCCCGGTTTTTATGAAAAAAAAGCTTTAAAATGAGTAACGAGTCTGAGGAGCTCCCAGGCTCCATTAAAACCTCTGGGCCGGAACCCTCAGCTCATTTGTATAATTTAAAAAAAGGGCATATGAAGCTAAAGAAGAGAGATACTGCTAGATGGTGCACACACCAGTGTGCCTCTGCCAAGGCACCTTCTAAAGTAGAGAGCCTGATCGACATATTAGTTTGCAATAGTAATGACACCAATTAGTTATTGTGAGGGCTAGAGATACAATAGCACGGGCCTGGAATAGAATGTCACGCCCCGATTAGTACACCTTAAATTGCTGGGATTATTCTATTTTCCTTAAAGGTATGCCCCAAATCCTTAGAACTTTCTTTCATCTTGGACACTTAATACGATCTTAACCTGACCTATATTATTGTGTCTATCTTTAAAGGTGGAGTAGAAGGTAATACCTGCTTGATTTTGGCACGAGCCTCCATTTAATCTCTCCTTTCTGCTGGTGAGTGTTTGAGGAAATTATTGTTCAAGATCTTCTTGAACAAATCGGGCGAATTCCAAAATGGCTAAAGAAGGATCAAGATGCTTTTGACTGGACTCACATTATCAAATCTGTATGTGAGATGGAAGGAAACAGGTATTGATTAATTAATCAGTAAAAACCCTTTGCAGATTAGTAGGAGGAGCCTGGTAAGTGGGGCTTTGAAGCACCCACGTACCTTGATCTTTGATCGCATTCAGGAGCCAGGTTGATAGTGACAGTGCCATAGTCAGTTGTTGTTACTGATTGCTGGCCAGTTACGCTCTTACGACGCTCTGATGGCTCCCCCCTTGCCCTGCATTTTTGCACTCCTCGGCCACAATCGAGGTGGCTGATGCATTTCCATGGCAGCCCAGGTTTAGTTGAAGGCCCCCAGGCTGCAAGAGTTACCCTAGTTCCTCCATTGGCAAGACCGAATACACTGGTTTCATCCGCTACACACTTCTATGGTACTGCAGTTGTATAGTGTGTACTCATGATTTGCCCCTTCAATTCCCATCTGAAACAAATTAAAAAAAAAAAAAAAAAAAGAAAGAAAAAAAAAAAAGGCAAAAAATATATATATAATAAGTCCCCTTTATTCCACACAACATCTATTTAAATATAATAAACAATAAATCCCTCACTTTAAACATTGATTGCGTTCGTACTGCTCTGAATAATACAATCTATTATTTAACCTGCTTGTGAATGGCGTCAAAATTTTTATGTAGCTTTCTTTTTATTTTTTGATAAATAACATGTAACAAATACTAATACATGTATCGATTACCAATGTACACATGTTTTCAAGTAATACTGTATTAACAAAAAGAATAACAACTTAAATCCCATGATTTAAAAAATACCAAACCATTGAATGGTACCTAGGAAAATTAAAGCTAATGTGCAAAAGATTTTTATTATAGCATCACTGACTTGCGTGACCAATGAATACATGGAAAATTTAAAGTTTATTTTTTGTTTTAGCTTTTAACCCCCCTTTACACACGCCCATTTTTCAAATCCAGTGGATTTCGAGATTGTTTTGTTTGTTTTCTTGTGACACTTTGTAACTTTTGGTACAAATTAGTTTTAAAAGTTTAAAAATTAGTTAAAAATTTGGATGATATCTTGTGTTTAGTTAACACTGAATTTGACAAAATGTTGAAAAATTCTTTATTTTCAAAGTTTCTAAATTATCTACTTTTGAACGCAGATAGTCATAGCGCCCAATATAAACCTAACCTACATTTCCCAAATGTCTGCTATATGTTGGCATGGTTTTAAGATTCCACATATTTTACTTAACTATTAAAGGCTTAGAATTTAGGGACTTGAGAGGCCTTGCTGCGCACTCCGATGTGTTTACAAAGCCGGGTCCTGACCAACTTGTAACGTCTCGCGGGGGGGGGGTCCGATTCTTCTGAAATGCCCCTACATGTGTTAGGGATTAACAACCCCGATCGGAAATCTCCGACCGTGGTGTTAGAGGTGGGTGTTTTGCTTTATATATACCTACACCGCAGCTTCTGGCTCCGGCTCCGTTCTAGTGCGGCTCTGTTTGTGAGAATGCCAGAGCAGGACATAATAAAACATCCCGGCGGGAAGTATCTTCCCGCAGTACATACTATTACGTCCTTGTACGCGAAGGGGTTAAAAGAAAAAAGTGGCCTGTGTCCTCATAGTTGCAGGTTCAAAGTTTCAGGTTATAGGACATTTTTTGGAGAGAAGAGGCTATGTGGACATGCATATCTGTAATTATTTTTTCCCCAATAGCTTAAATTTTTACAGTGTAAATGACAAATATGAATATCCTTATATTTCCAAAGAAGAATTGTGAAATAAAGGCTGAGAAGCTCCGCAGTCAGGTGAAAGAAGTCCTAAATGTGATGCTCTGAAGAGAAACCCTTATGATCCTATTGTCATGCCACCAGTTGACTGTATCCTGTGTTTCTCTGTCTTGATGCTCAAGTAAAGACATAAAGGAATATTGTAATGTGCTGAAAAACTTCCAGACTTGATAAAACCTGGAGGACACCTTTTGATTTTGAGTACCTAAAATCATGCCAACATTTTTATGTTGTTGGAAAAAAACGTTTTAATCTAATGCCCTTGACAAGGATGAGCTGGTAGAAGGCTATCAATAATGCTGGTTACCAAATTGAAAAAGCTGTGTATGCCCCACGCACTTATAAGTCTAAGATGGATATTGCCGATTATGAAAAAACTTTTTATTATTCATGCCCGAAGCCATGATACAGCAAATTCTTCAAATCATTTACTCGTAAACCAGTATTTAATAGTAAATGGGCAATTAAAAACCTCACTTCAAATAATTATGTACAAAAAATTGTGAAAATAAAGTGCTAATCTATAGTATAGAAGTTTAAATGCAGCATACTTGGGTTAAGAAGTGTGATGCAATAAAATCATTTATTATGCATTATTTCACGATTTTGTAACATCTGTAATTTGTTACTTGTTTTGCAGTGTTCTGTCCTGCACTAGTCTGAACACTGCCTTATTTCCTTTTTGTAAGTTCTAATTCCTCTCCACCATCCCTATCTATCTCCTGCTTATTTGGTTCTGTACTCTACTTACATTCCTTCCCTGTTAGTCTGAATGTCAAGAGGCCTGGCCCATATAGTCTCTTGTCCTATCTATAAATGGTTGTGTGCTTGCTATGAGTCATTTTTGGAGGCATGCATGCGCATTTCCTGGACTTTTGAGTTTTTGATTGTCTGACCTTTGCTTGTTTTTTCTCTGATTATGTGCTAAATTGTCCTCTTGTTTTGACCTTACATGTTAAAATGGTTGAAAAGAGACAAATGTCCATCAATTCAACCAAGAAAGAAAGGGATTGGGAAAGGGTGTATGGGAAACATTCTATATGGTATCTATTGCAAACTTCTTGTGAAGTCCCGTAAATGTATTTGTATGACCATTTCTGCTGTGTTTCACATTGGTAGGGGTTTAAAACTCTTCATCTCTCTGCAGTTAACCCCTTCCTGCCGCAATATGTACGGCACCACGTTGAGAGTGGGAGGGCTCATGGCTGAGTTCCTCTGTACCAGGTTGGTTGGTTGCTACATATTGCTGGAGTGCAGGGTGCCCTCCATTTTGGATTGGATCACCGCCCCATATTAAGTCTGGGGGCAGCAATTGGTTGCTTTGACAGCCCGTCACCCAAAAAAACCTAAGACTGCTTTGTTATTCTTATCTTTACAATTAGAGATGAGCGCACTAAAATGCTCGAGTGCTCGTTACTCAAGTCGAACTTTTTCCGATGCTCGAGTGCTCGTTTCGAATAACGAACCCCTTGAAGTCAATGGGAGACTCGAGCATTTTTCAAGGGGACCAAGGCTCTGCACAGGAAGCTTCGCCAAACACCTGGAACCTCAAAAATGTGAAAACACCACGGAAATGGAAGGAAACGTCAGGGCAGCATGCATGGATGCCTCTGGAGCTGCTTAATTGCACATTATGCCAAAATTATGGGCAACAGCATGTGATGACAGAGTGACTGAGTATGGAATAGCATCTAAAACATCCAATAATTGACCATGACACTATAGGGGACGCATTGTAGAGGCAGCGGCAGCAGCGGCAGGCTAAAAAATGTCATGGCGCATACCCCAAATGGGACTCGGCTTCAAACCATTAAAAAATTCCTTTTGGCTAGAATAACGTGTAGCCACTGTACTATCAGTATTTTGCCTGGTTAAGGCGGCAGAGGGAACCAAAAGGAGGTAGCAAAGCGCTGAAATTATTTCCTATGTGAACAAAGGTTGACGGTATATCGTCTCTTCGATTAACACACAGCATGGTGTCGCATATACATCAGGGTATAACACCTCGACTCAAACTGGAATCGCGACAGTCAGCACCCTACGCTCATTTGCTAAGGGGGACACAGTGGAGGCAGCCATGGGACGACTTCCATGATGAAGAGTGCCAGTATGGGGCACCCATTTGCGCTGCATGATTGAAACTTCAGGTCTCCAGCATGGAGGCGACAGATGGGCTGAGTTCCATTATGTATCTGGTGAAACATCCGAAAATTCTGCTGCCGTCGACACAGTTCGTTTATAAGGGGATTGATGTGCTGTATTTCCTCTCGCGCCTCTGCCGTCCTGGGGTTAGACGTTTAAAAGTGTGGCATGGAGACATTGGTGATGCTGTGGAGGACGTGGAGGCGAAATGGACAGGAAACAGCAGGGCAGCATGCATGGAGCTCTGATGGCGCCTAATCTTGGATGGAGCTGGCGGTCCGCTGCCACGCGACCTGTCCAAGCCCCTTTCTCTCGGCTCCTCCCCCCCAATGGGCCTGGGAGCCAGAAGCGTTTACTTTGAAATATTATATTTTCAAAGCAGACGGAGTCGTTTGAATATTTCATCTAGGATAATGGAATAGCATAGCGGTTCTATTTTGTAATTTTTTTTTCTGCAGATGGTTCCATGATTAGAGCGCATTATGGGGCAATCCATATTGCGCTGCTATGATTTACCTTCAGGTCTCCAGCCATGGCAGCGACAGATGGGCTTGAGTTCCATTATGTTCTGGTGAAACACCCGCAACTTCTGCTGACACCAGCTCGTTTGGATAAGGGGACGATGTATGGATGCAGTAGGTAGTAGTAGCCTGTCCAAGCCCCTGTCTTCTCTCGGTCATCCCCCACCCAAAATGGGCGTGGGGTCCAGAAGCGTTTTACTTAGAAAAAATTATAATTTTCAAAGCAGACGGGGGCTACAAACCAGCCACTCGAAACTTTTGTATCAGATCAAGTGTTAGTAGTGTTCTTATAAGTAATTGGCCTGGTTATGGCGGGGGAGGGGAACGTAAACAGATGCTCAAGTAGTGCGGAAATAATATCGGTAAATGATAAAGAAGTTGGCATATATTTTGTGGTAACACAGCAGGGTGGCGACAAAGTAACAGTTTGATGTGGAAGCCGTGAAACAACCCAAAATTCTACCTGACACAGCTCGTTTGCTAAGGGGAAGATGTATAGAGCAGCTATGTGGACGACTTTTGGAGGCAGCTATGGAGATGATGGTGTGGAGGTAGCAATGGAACAATTAAATTTGGATAGTGCCTTATGTGGCCGTCCAAAAGTTTTCAAACAAGAGCGGGTAGGTGGCCCTCCATAAAAATTAAATGTTGGCCCTGGCAAAAATATCCAGTTTCCTCTGCTTTAGTGTACAAAGAGGAGAAATGAGGAGTAATGCATACATTATTCAGGTTAGCTGCTTTTAAACTGTTGGAGAATGAAATCCTGAAGAATCCAGACTTTATTCATCTTGATAAGCGTCAGCCTGTCAGCGCTGTCTTCGATAGGCGTGTACGCTTATCGGTGATGATGCCACCAGCTGCACTGAAAACTGCTCTGACAACACCTAGCTGCAGGGCGGCAAGAACCTCCAAGGCGTAAAGCGCCATTTCGGGCCACATGTCCAGCTTTGAAAACCCAGTGTTGTAGGAAGCTCTGTGATCATTTAGGACAATGGTAATGGTCACTACGTACTCCCTCACATTTTTTCTGTAAAGATCAGCCCCTACCTGCTGAGTCTGGGGACAGGTGTGACAGTGTCTTGCTGGGGTGACCTAAACTTGCCAAGCCTGTAAAGCGCCCCTGCTAGTTCTGGACAAGCTGCCTGCTCGCCTACTCTCCTCCTCGCTACTTGTCCTGTCAGTAGTACGCCCTCTGCCGCTAGCGCTGTCAGAAGGAATACTGTTGTCAGCTTGTGCCCAGGGCCTGCTGGTATTCATGTATTCTCACACTCCTTTCCTCTCCAGAGATGAGAGTGGAAAGATTTTGCTTGTACCGTGGGGTCCAGGAGAGTGAATACCCCGTAATCAGTGTCTGGAATAAATTCTTTGAACGTGAGGGCCACGGGATAGTCAGCCTAGCATGAAAATCTGCCATAATGCGCCCAGAGTCCCAAGCGCAACGATTCACTCCCCTCACTGGCCTGACTCTCCATTTCCTCCTCCTCCTGCTCTCAACTCCTCTTCTTTCTTCGGCCATACACGCTGAAGGACTGAGCAATGCTCCCCTCTTCTGTCTCGCCTACACTCTCCTCCTCTACCCCCTCTCCTCCTCCACCCCCTCCTCCGATCCGCGCTGAGAAACAACCTGAGGGTGCTTGGCTATCATAAGGGAATCTTCTTCCCCTGTCCTCTGTGACGAGTGCAAGCTAGCTTCCGACTTCATGCTGACCAGAGAGTTTTTCAACAGCCAAACAGCGGATGGTGAGGCTGATGAGGGCGGCATCGCCACTGACCATCTGTGTTGACTCCTCAAAGTTACTCAACACCTGCCAGATATCAGACATCCACGTCCCCTCCTCATTGTAAGACTTGAGGAAGCTGACCAGTTCTGGTGGAAGTTGACATCTGGCAGTCTACAATCGCTCTGCGCTGCTGGTAACTCTGTATAACATGGTTAATATTGAATTCCACCTTGTGGGCACGTCGCACATCAGTCGGTGAGCGGGCAGTTGGAAGTGGCGCTGCGCTGTCCTGAGGTACAGCATCTGTGCTGGACTTCCTGAATGCGCACAAATGCGGCGCACCTTCGTGAGCAAATCGGACAGATTGGGGTATGTCTTGAGAACCGCTGAACTATGAGATTTAACACATACGCTGAACAACCGTGTCTCCTCATCGTCCGACACCGTCTTTCAACTTCTTCCACTACGTCAACAATGTCATCATCACCCCCAACTGCGACCGGTGGAAACCTGGGCTCGGGAAGACTCAACACAACCTGACAATTTGGTTTGTGACTCTGGAAGGGTTCAGAAAACATTTCCTCAGAGTATGCTGGCTCAAATGCCAATGTTCCTAGGAGGGAGCAGATTGGGAGAAGGAGGTTGAGTGGAGGAGTGTTCATTTGGGTAACAGGGTGGACTGCGTGGAAGCCTGACTGGGTGGACAAATTAGTTGAAGCATTGTCCGCAATCCAAGACATCACCTGTCTGGCCTCAACATGCTCTACCACAGTCCAGTAATACCAAAAAAATAGATGAAAAAGGAAAATCCATGTCCAAATAATCTTTTGAAAAATGAAATAGAGAAACTTTATTGATAACAATTAATTCTTTATAATGTAACTAGAAATTCCAGGGAGATAATACATGAACACCCAGGTAGGGTCACAGCTGTTATATAGTAGTGCAAAGGGAGCGCGCTTCCTAATGGCAGTAATGTGTACGCACCACATAACAAAAACTCATGCCCAGACACAGAAGTAACCCCTTAAGGACGCAGCCATTTTGCAGTTACGCTCAGCCCGATTTTTTGGATTCTGACCTGCGTCGCTTTAGGTTATAACTTTTGAACAACTGTTACTTATCAAAACGATTCTGAGATTGTTTTTTTCCCCCCACATGTTTGTATCTTCATTTAGTGGAAATTTTGGCTGATTAGTTTTGCGTTTTATTTACAAAAAAAAGACAAATATGATAAATGTTTTGGAAAAAATTTGCCATTTTTGAATTCAAAATCTGCGTTGCGGTTTCCAGGCAGATAGATTTCCCACCAAATAAGTTGCTGATACAATTTCCCATTTGTCTACTTTACATTTTCATAATTTTTGATATGTCTGATAATTTATTTTTGATGTCACTACGGCTTTACAAAAAGATACGCTTTTCCTGATTTTCAAATTGACGATTTTGGGGATAAATACAGTTTGGAATGAAATTTTTACATATTTAGCTGAAAACCCGAAAACCCCCGTATATAACCAACCCATTTTCAAATCTGCACCCCTCAAGCTATCAGAAACCGCTTTTACGAAGATTGTTAACCCTTAGATCTTCATAGTAATGAATCAAATGGAGGTGAAAATTCAGAATGTCAAATTGTTCCCTATATCGTTCTTTAGCACTAAAATTTACACATTTCCAAATATAAAGAGAAAACCCACCATACAATTGTTCTGCAATTTCTCCTGAGTACAGAGACCCCCCACATGTGGCCGTTACTTGTTTATGGGCGCACAAGCGAGCACGAAGGGAAGGAGCGCCCTGCAGCTGCCAGGATTTTAGTTTCCCTCCATTGGCACCCTTTTGAAGGCTATAAAATTTCGCTTTGCTTATTGGGCCATGTGATGCCATTTTTTTTGCGCGATGGATGCTTTTTGCTTGTTACCATTTTGGGGTTGGGGTTGGATCACCTATTGTTGAAAATTTAGGAACTTTTTTTGAGGCAGGAGTAGAAAACTCAATTCTGTACTGGATTTTTTACTCTTTTTTTTTGGTGTCACCGTATAGCCTAAAAATCATGTTATCTTTATTCTATGGGTCGATACGATTACGGGGATACCAGACTTGAAATATATTTTCTTAGTTTACTAAATTTGTCAACAAAACCCTAATGGGGAAAAATCTACATTTATGTATTGCCGTCTCCAAGTGGCAAACATTTTTACTTTTTTGGCTACAGAGCTGGTTGATGGCTTGTTTTTTTGCGCGACATGTTCTACTTTGCACCATATCATGTCGGAGTACCACATGTTTTTTGATCGCATTTTAGCATTTTTTGTGGGATTGAATAGCTAAAAATCATAATTTTGGAAGGTTTATAGCAGTTTTCTTTTACGCGCTTTTATCGTGGGGGTTCATAATGATTTACTTTTATCTACGGGTTGTTTACGGACGCGGTGATACTATATATGTGGGGTTTGTGTTATGATTTAGACTTTTTTTTTTTTTTGTTATGTCTCTTATTGTTTTGGGGGTTTTGGGCATTTTTAGTGATTTATTACTTTATTTTTTATTGAATCTTTTTTTTTTTACTTTTTCACTTTTATACCATGGTACATGAACAAGAAATCCTCTGATTGCTTGTTCATTATATATTCTGCATACTCATGTATTGCAGAGTATTATCAGTGTCAGCCTATACACTTGCATAGGCTGGCACTGTGCCAGTAAGATGACGTCACAGACGCCACTTACTGGCAATGCTTGCAGGTAACTCTGGGGTCCAGATCGGACCCCAGAGTTACTATAGCAACGATCGGCGCACCCCGAAACGGTTCGGGGGGGCCGATCGTGGGGAAAGACCCCCAGATACTGTTAGATGCCGCGGTCGCGCTGACCGCGGCATTAACGGGTTAGCACCCCGTCTTTCCCGATGCCTTTTCGGCTCAGATCTTGAGCCAAACCGGCATCGCTCAGCGTCCGATATATCGACGCTGAGCGCTAAGTCACTGAGCTCAGCGTCCATATATCGGACGCTGAGCGGGAAAGGTTAAGCAATAAATACTACAAATAAACATGCAGTTATTTGAAAAAGTATCAGACCCAAAAAGGATAAAATTGTGAAGGGAAATCCCATGGACCACAGTACCTGGGTGTTCACCCCCACGCGCGTTTCAACCGCTGGGTCTTTCTTTAATAAGATTATTATTTGCATGGATTTCCCTTTTTTCGTCTATTTTTTTGGTATTTTATTCAATAATTGTGAGGGCCACCTCTATGTATAGAACAAGCAAATCGTCCATTTCGGACGTGTATACCCAGTTGCCACTAAACATAACTTTTAATGATATTTATTTAAAAGGTAAAACCACAAAGTACAGTAGATGAAAGGAGAGGGTACAATTCCAATAACCTAAAGTAAAATTACAGTCAGTTAGGTTGTCATAGCTTTATTCTTCTCTCTATGATGGATCGGGGGGCAAGTCATTGAGTGTTATCACACGTGTGATGATGATATACTCCCTCGGATTAGTTTTGACTTTTCACTGTATTTTGATTAGTGAAAGAGCTCCAGAAGGCATTCACTCCTATTTTCTGTTTGGAAGCCTTCAAAGGGTATATGTGGGGTGCGTAAGTCCTCCCTATCTAGAGGTAGGTGTCCCCCTCTGATGGTCTCACACTCCAAGGATTAATGCGGTCCTGCCTCTCTTAACCCTTTTAATGAATTCCGGTATGTATTTTGTAAATTCTAAACTCCGGTAGATATTTTATACACTCTAAATTCTCGCTTCATTGATATCCCTCTTTTGCTCTACAACTCTACTGCTGAACTAAATCCTCAATATAGCCCCCCCCGACATGTTTTCACTGCATGAGGCAGCGTCCTCGGGGTGCCGGGGCTACAATGTGGCACACCACGTGAATTCCGTTCTTTATAACTTCTCATCATGACGTATAATAAAAAGGGCCGTTTCTCGTATCCATCGATGAGCTAAATTCCAATAGCCAATAACGGCAGGGGCTTGTCCCTTATTATCCATCGCATAGAATCACAATAGAACATCACTAAGAGCGGCCATTCTCTGCGCGCATGCAGTTTTCCTTAGTGCCGATTATTTTTGTCTCAATGCGCATGCGCATGGGCTCCATGTCTAGAGTTCTGCGCATGTCCGTTTAACTTAGTTCAGATTTTGGCACTTCCACTGCGCATGCGCATCGACTTAGATGGTATTCCACTATATTTCCTATATTTCCTACTTATCTCATAAGTTCAAAGTGGGCCCGGCTGAGTATGCAATTTCCTGTGCTAGGAATTATTTGTTAACATTAAGGATATAGAGATGTAAAGGTGATTTGCAGTTTCTGCTGGCTAGGATATTATTCGTTCATATTAAGGAATATCGAGATGTGAAGGTATCAGATATAAGCGTATCTGCGGTTTCATTTCGGTTCTGATCTTTTATAGTGACACATTTTACATGTCAATACTTTGAGTGGTATACCTCGTTTTACATGTTAATACTTTATGATTAGGTCTTAAGCGACCTCTGTTTTGTTAGTACTGTTAATCTTTGTTGTGTTGTTCTGTTATTTTGAGCACAAGTCCCAGTAAGTTGAGACATGAAGCAGGGAGTGTAGCTCTGCGGCGTTCCCCTGCTCCCTCATCAGCAGGGGTGTCTCACCCCGCTGAGGACCACAGCCCTGACCCCGCAGTAATTGGCCGCCCTCATCTTCTACCCCTGCCTTCGCATAAATGATAAAAATATTGAGTTTGTTTTTTTTTCTTTATTCTTACAATACTATCATATGCTGTGATTGTGATCACAGTTCATACTATGCACTGCATAACCATGTTTGCAGTGCATTAAAGTGTCAGACTATGCCTCTGCAGCTACTCAGTCCTGCCATGGCCTAGCCTAGGCACCTTGGTGACCGACATAGAAACCCATAGGCTGTCACTTGGGGTTAAAATGAGGTTGGTCAGTCTGAGAAATTGGGAAAACTTTGTAGCGTTTTTGCAACTGCAGTTGGGGACACCTTCAAAGAAAACTGGCTCCAGGAAAGGACGTGTCCCCCTCTGCTGGGAGGATAGTTCTTCCAAGTCACCACCTCATAAATCGGGTTAAAACAGCAGCTCAGATTGATAACTAAGTCAATGGCACACAGAGTTATAGCAGCAGACACAATCTCCTACTGCAGGGCTTCATGGTTGTCCAAATTTGTCACTTTTGTTCCAACCACCATATCTTTGTACAATCAAAAGGTGAACGAATGGACTCTACATGCCTGGTTCCCACGATGTAGCATGGAGGAGGATGTGGATGATTTGGGGGTGTGTTCCATGGTGCTCCTGCGACCCAAGTTCCAAACGTAGGTGCACCCGTGTGCCTCCCGTGGACCCTGGAGCCCCCCAGCACCCTCTTCTTCCCTCATTCCAGCAGCGTTCCCCTTGCTCCTGGTGGCACAACCCTGCTTCTAGGGCAGGCGCACGTCAGCATTCTGAGATAAAATGGCGGTGGCCGTCCCGCCTTTGTTGTTAATCTTCCGGCCCCTTCCTGTGTCCCCTGCCAGATCTTTGTGCCTTGTGCCTTTGAGAAAGGTTCCCTGTGTTATTCTGCGCATTATTGTGATTTCCCATTGTGACCTCAATCCTGTTCCTGACTACAATTCTCTGCCGCCTTGTCCGATCTTCTGCTACGCTCCTACTCTGACCCGTGCTGCCTGGCCCAATGGCCCCTATATGTTGTTTATACTGTATACTCTGAAATGGAAAGGATTAGAGATCAGAAAGTTTTTTTTTCCGTCTATTAAAGGGGTATCCCCACTAGACAAAAGTATTAATATACTCTGGATAACAAAATAACACTTTTCTATTTCAGTGTTATACTCAAGTAGTGTATATCTCAAGTATAAGCCGACCCAAGTATAAGCCGAGGCCCCTAATTTTACCACAAAAACCTGGTAAAACCTATATATTTTTACTCGTATAAGCCAAGTTTGGGTTTTCAGCACATTTTTTTGTGCGAAAAACTAGGCTTATACTCAAGTTTATATTGTAATAAAATACAACTTTCACAAATATAATTCCAAGCTTTCTCTACCAGTTCTGATGCTTTTATTTTGGTTGGACTTGGATACAACCAACTATACTGACTATAGTTGAAGAGTGAAGAAATCAGACAATACCTTTTTGAGGCAACTGAGTATATTTGTGTGAGCTTTCGAGAATACATTATTCTTCGTCAGACATAGTGGCATGAAACAGAAAATTCACAGGCATATATACACACTAAACAGTGATCATCAAAGGTATTAAAAAACTCTAAAACAGTTGATAAAAACAGGGACATCTTATTTACAACAGATGGCAATAAAAACATTCAAACCTATGATGTGAGACACATGAACCCTGGCTCTTATCTGCTTGTGGTCTCCAGTCAGAGATAGGAGCATGAAGCTGGCATGAATGTTAAGACTAGAGATAGAGGCACTAACATCCTCGAGTGCTCGTTATACGAGACAAACTTTTCCTGATGCTCGAGTGCTTGTCTCGAATAACGAGCCCCATTGAAGTCAATGGGAGACTCGAGCATTTTTCAAAGGGACCATGTTCGGGAATAAAATGTGTTAATTATTTGAAAAAGAATGTCTTCTGATAAGTTAGCAGATGTATGCAAACATCTGCTATCTATTCTTCACTGTTCCGCGCGTATATTATCTCCCGACAAGTTAGCAGATGTGAAGAACAGTGAGAATAGAATAAAACAGTGAACACAGTGACCCAGGATCATTTAATGAAAAACAGTGCAGAACACAGTGAAGAATAGATTGCAGATGTTCGGCACATCTGCTTACTTGTCGGGAGATACGCTGTCCGGGATCGCTGCTCTTCTCACTGAAGTCTCCCCGATGTCTCCGTGCCGCTGCCGATGTCTCGTGCCGCTGCCCGATGTCTCCGTGCCCCTGTCCCGTCGCCCCTATGTCACCACCTGCCCCGATGTCTCCGTGCCCCGATGTCTCCGTGCCCGCGATGTCCACCATGCCCCGTGTCTCCGTGCCCCATGTCCGTGCCCCGATGTCTCCGTGCCCCGATGTCTCCGTGCCCCTATGTCTCCGTGCCCGATGTCTCCGTGCCCCGATGTCTCCGTGCTCCGATGTCACCGTGCCCCGATGTCACCGTGCCCCGATGTCTCCGTGCCCCGTGTCACCGTGCCCCGATGTCTCCGTGCCCCGATGTCACCGTGCCCCTGTCTCCGTCCCCTATGTCTCCGTGCCCCGATTCTCCGTGCCCCGATGTCTCCGTCCCCATGTCTCCGTGCCCCTATGTCTCCGTGCCCTTCTCCGTGCCCCGATGTCTCCGTGCCCCGTTCACCGTGCCCTGCCGATGTCTCCGTGCCCCGATGTCTCCGTGCCCCGATGTCTCCGTGCCCCGATGTCTCGTGCCGCTCCGTGCCGCTGCCCGATGTCTCCGTGCCACTGCCCGATGTCTCCGTGCCGCTCCCCGGTGTCTCTGTGCTGCTCCCCGTGTCTCTGTGCTGCTCCCCGGTGTCTCTGTCCTGCCACTGGCTCATTGTAACGAATCTGCAAAGCCATGTAGCCTCGTGTCAAAAGAAGACCGAGGCTACCATGGCAACCAATCGCCGCCCCCCCTGACTTCGGGGGCGTGGCGATCGCATTAAGATGGCGCGCCGGCGGCAATGACATAGTTAATAGCCGCGATCGGTGCAAGCACCGACCGCGGTTATTAGCGGTGGGGGTTTTCTGCAAAATGCAAAACCACCCCACCTTTGTATAAGAGGACTCAGCCCGTGACCCTCTTACCATCCCTTATACCTCTGCGCCGTAGAGCTACGGCGCAGAGCGTTAAGGGGTTATTTTCAGATATGTGCGTTTCATGCACTGATGGTGTCTCTGGCCTTTTTCCCCAACATAAGGCCTTTGGTTGGACACTGCTGACAACTAATAAGGTAAGCCACGGATGTGCTGTCATGTTTTAACCCTGCTTTGCAGGCAGGTGAGGTACCTTTTCTGATGGAGGTCTCAGGCCACTCCGGACAACCAGTTGTTTTAGGTTTGGTGGTGCCGGAAAGACAGGAGGAGGGACTGGAATATTTTCTTTTAGTCTTGTATCTTATGCAGAATCGGTTGTGTTCCTTGGCAATGTGACGTAGGATCTCCAGTTGTGGGCTGTAAGTGACTACTAGGGTACTCTGGCCTCCGGTTGGGTCTCCTTATATTTGAGTAAATCATCTCTGCTGATGGCTGCTGCTTTACCAACTGGAGAAATTCAGACCTGATCTCAGGAGGTGTTTTTCCGGCCTTTCTTGTGTGAACGATGCGGTTGTAGCGTATGGCCTGGCTGTATATGATAGATTGTCTGGTATGTTTGGGGTGAAAGCTGTTATTTCTCAGTAGGCCGTTCTGTCTGTTGGTTTATGGAATATTGTTTGGTGTTTAAGTGGCTGTCTTTAATCTGTATGGTGGTATCCAGAAAGTGTATCTCCTTGTCTATAGCTTAGTTCAGATTGATGGTGGGGTTAAAGTTGTTGTAGCCCTCATGGAATTGAATTAGGGCCTCCTCACCTGCAGTCCAGATGATCAGAATACACAATAACGGAGGTAGATCATGGTTTTGTGGTGCATGTGGATAAGTAAGCACCTTCCAGTTCACCATAAAAAGATTGGATACTGTGGTGCACACCTTGAACCCATTGATGTTCCCATACACTGTAGGTACAGATCCTCTCCAAATGAGAAATAGTTTGTGGTGAGCACAAATGGTATGAGATCTGAGACGCGTTCTGTTGGTAAGTTGTGCTTCTCCATGTGTGCCCGCATGCTGCTATTCCA
Organism: Engystomops pustulosus; assembly: GCA_019512145.1. Classification (NCBI taxonomy): domain Eukaryota; kingdom Metazoa; phylum Chordata; class Amphibia; order Anura; family Leptodactylidae; genus Engystomops; species Engystomops pustulosus. Next base: position 147,712,780 of record CM033646.1, read on the forward strand.
TATTTATGGGGGATGTTAGTGTATAGAGATGACTCGTTACTAGAGTCCTTCTATGCTGCTACAGTGTGCCAGGAGCACTACACCCTCCCACTGTGTTCTGAAACTTCCTCTGTTGTAATGAGATTATATCAGGCAGAGGGGGGCAGTGCTGAGGGAGCAGGTGGGAGGGTGAGACTGTGTAACAGCCTGGAAGCTGCAGCATGGAGGGGTTCATTAACTGCAAATATAGATTTTTAGAAGGAAGGCAATAGATAATAAATATAAGAAGATTATCAAAGTCACGGTGCCTGGATCTATGAGTGATTGTCCTTGGTTTATCATGATTGATTGTGATGGTAGATTTCCTTTTTTCTAGACACCTAATACGTCTAGAAAATAGGTGGTTCTACTATAAGCATAGACAGGGATTCTTTACTGTAAGAGCATTAAGACTGTGGAACTCTCTGCCAAAGCAGGAAGAGAGTATGGGGTTGGTAGTATAAGAAAAAAAAGATCTAACAGACGCGCTCTTCAACAACGTGTCAATTTGACGTCTTGAGGCATGAATATTTATCTATGGTTACAGTAACAAAATGTGCTAACCCCGCCAAGAGGGATTGGATTTTTGGCTCTCCACCCTCCTTGGACCCTCGCTTACTGGGGCAAAAATGGTGGAACTTTTTTCCAGCTGCTGAAGAGGAGAAACAACTGGCATACTATAGAGAAATACTGTGCACAGAGTTGGCCGCTGCCCATATGCGACCTTGTCCATCCTCTGTCAGTCCTGAGGCCGGGGGATTCCCTGGCAGTCATCGCTTGCGTACTACTGCCACAGCCTACTGTGGGAGCTGGGTGGGTTGGAGCCAGTATCATCTCCATCTGCAGCAGCTTAAAGTCTGGATTCCTTAATGGCAACTTCCTTCACCCCGCCTAGTGAGGAGGGTATCTGCCACCACCAGCAGCAGGACATGGAGCAGAATCCTGCACCATCAGGGTGCCCTACTTGGACGTGCACTTTACCACCTGAGGTAGAGGATCCCATGGACTACTGGCGCCAAACTTGATGCGTGCCGCAACCTCCAGAGTTTGCAGTAGAGAAGCTGTCCTGCCCGGCCATAATGTGGCAATCAGAGCAGGTGTTCAGTGTGGCGGGAGCCATCGTTACCCCAAGGAGAACCGCTCCTTGCCACCGTAATGTTGTGAAGACTGACCTTTGTCAAGATGAATCAGGCTTGGATCAGCCAGGATTTCAACTCGCTAAATGCCTAATGCATCAGATTATTTCAGCCATTACACTCTCCTCGAAACGTTGAGAAATGAGTCTGGGTTCTAACTACCTGCCTCAGCCACTATTCTGATGCTGCTACCCACCTGATGCCACACATCACTGCCAGTTGTTCATCTGCCTCTACCATCTTACCAGGGACTGGATTGTCCGCCACCATCCACATATCATGTTGCCACTCTTGCGGCTCCTGCTGCTGCAGATGCACATGACCAGCCGCTCCACCCCAATAGCCCATATATTGATGCCACCCTGCAATGCTCCTGCTGCTGCTGACGCCACCTCCACACTATATCATTGTGCCACCCTGCGGGCCTCCTGCCTGCTGCTGCTCTACTGAAGCCACCAACACGATATCATTGTGCGCACTCTGCGGTTCCTGGAGCCTGGCTGCTTCTGATCCACCTTCACACTATTCGATTGTGCCACTCTGCAGGCTCCCTGTCTCTGCTGCTACTGATGCAACCAACACAACAATATCATTGTGCCACTTTGGCGGGCTCCTGCTGCACTACTGAGCCACCATCACACTATCATCATAGTGCCACTCTGGCCACTTGCGTGCTCCTGCTACTGAAGCCAACTCCACACATATCATGTGCACTCTGGCAGGCTCCCGTTGCTGCTGCTTCTAATATGCCACCTTCACACTATATCCATTGTGCCATGGCACTCTGCGGCCCTGCTCTGCTACCAACCTGCCACCATTCCACACTATATCATTGTGCCACCCTGCGGGCTCCTGCTGCTGCTTCTGATCCCTTCTTCACACTATATCATTTGTCCACTCTGTGGGCTCCCGCTGCTGCTGCTTCTGATGCCACCCTTCACACTATAATCATTGTGCCATCTGCCTGGCGCGTCCTCTCCTGCTACTGGTGCACCTCCAGACTCTATAATTGTGCCACTCTTGTGGCTCCCCGCGCTGCTGCTTCTGATGCCACTTCACACTATATCATTGTGCCACTCTGCGGGTCCTGCTGCTGCTGACGCAACTCAACACTATATCATTGTGCCACCCCTGCGGGCTCTTGCTGCTGCTGCTGCTTCTGATGCCACCTTCACACTATATCATTGTGCCACTCTGCAGGCTCCTGCTGCTACTGATCCACCTACCAGACTATATCATTGTGCCACTCTGCGGGCTCCTGCTGCTACTGATGCCACCGTCCAACTCTATCATTGTGCCCCACCTTTAGCTCCTGCTGCTACTGATGCCACTCCACACTATTTCATTGTGCCCACTCTGTGGCCTACCGTTGCCCCGCACTTATCCACACATCTGACCTCATGCTGTCGCTGGCTGGTGCCACCTTTGGAGTTCTTTTTTGTCAAAGGCCTGATATTTTCAGGAAAACTGTAATGTATAATGGATGTGGTGTCTCCAATCTGCTGCTACTACTGATGCCCACCTCCACACTATACATTGTGCCACCCTGTGGCTTCCCCTGTTGCTGCCACTGTTTGCTGACACCTGTGGGCTCCTGCTACTCGCCCCACCTCCACACTCTTATTATGTGCCGTACCTCTGTCCCCTTTTGCCGCAGCTGTGCGCCTGCTGCTGCCACCTCCACCGCATTCGCCCTGTCAGCTTTCCCTGTTGCTCCTATTGACACTCTGGCTTTCCTTTGCTGCCACCATGTTGCCGACACTGTGGGCTCCTGTTACTGCCACCATCCTCACCACTCTTATCATTGTGTCCACTTTGTGGCTCTTTGTTGCTGATACTACTGCCGCCGCCGCCACCTCCACGCTCTGTCATTGGACCACCTGTGGCTTTCCCTGTTGCTGCTACATGTTGCTGACACCTGTGGGCTCCTGCTGCTGCCGCCATCTCCACAACTCTTATCATTGTGCCACTTTTGTGGCCTCTGTTACTTGCTGCTGATAGCTGCTGCCCGCCACCTTCACCTCTTATCATTGTGCCACTTTGTGGCCTACTCATGCTGCTGCCAACTGACCGATGTCTCCCTGGAAAACCCTGTGATTTCCATAATGCTGTTTTCACTCACCCTCACCACTCTATGACGTTGCATGTTTGGTTTTCCCCTTCATTCATCTGCCAGAAGGGTTTAAAAGCTTCAGGATTGATAGCCAAAAGCAAGAGTGGTTACAGAACACACACAGGACTGCAAGTATCCCATTTGCTGCTCATCTCTGGATCATATTTGGATCAACTCCTTTCTTGTTTTTTGGCTTTAGCATAATGATGGATTATTGACCGATTGAAAAGGACACTGACCGCGTGAAAAGAAGGACAAATGATCAGTGACCATGCAATGAAAATTGCTGCCAACACCCTCTCCCATCTTTAGGGGGGTTTCTACATGTATCCGCATTTAACAGAACATATTCTGTCGTAATCTATGGAATCATCTGAATGCAGTGTAAAAGAGTTCACTCTTTGATGTTATAGTGGGATTTTGGCTCGTCGAGTTGGTTCAGATGTTACTTTTTTGTCAGGCTGGGTTCCCTCTTTCTTCGCTTATTTGGTGAAATTGGCCTCTGTAAGTGCACATGGAAGTGAAGAGTGAAGCGATTCCAAGAGTGGCGGCTGTCTTATGCAAGTCATACTAACACAGCATTGTTTGAAGACCAAACCACAGCTTCCTATGCATATTTAAGCATGGCACAATGTTCTACAACACCCCACAGGCTCTCTGCAGCTAGGTAATACCTGTTTTTTTAACGCGATTCGTCATGATTCTATTCGGACCGAATCAAATGTTTTCGAAAAATTTGCCCATCTCATATCTATTTATAATCAATTTAAAAAAAGAGACAGGCCCTTTGCCAGGAGACTGCTGAGTCACATGCAGCATGTTTACACTTCTCCAATGTTTTCCTGAACTCCTTCATTCCCTCCTCCCTCATTCCTAATGGGAGGGGGCATGAGGGAGCTGGCAAGCTGCTGTGGCATGGAGAGTCTCCTGGCAAGGGTACCATTTAAAAAAAGATATGAATATGGATGTTTTGTACTAATAATAATAATAGAAAACGTCTGACCGCGCTATAAGCAGTCGGGCATATTCATGAGGCACATGAAGCTCGGCAGTCACCGCTGGCTTATGGAGTAGAAAGGGCGGTCCGGGGCCAGGCTAGTACACGCCCCTGTAGCCTCTGCAGTTAATTTACATTTTACAGTTAATAACATAATGTGCAAGTTATGTTATATTCCAGGATTATCAAATTACAGGAAGAGGCAGGGAAGGAGGAATCTACCATCAATCTACTTTTGATAGTAGATTCCGGGTAGGTTTCCTTTAAAGGGAACCCGTCACCAGGAGACCCATTTTTAGCACTCCCCCCAGTCCCACAGAGACATAGTACATACACTGCCAAAGTGTTTTTGTATAAAAAATAGGTTTTACAGAAAAAAAATATGTTATATTGTACCTTTCATTAGCATCTGCTGTGTGGCTAGGCAGTTGCCTTTTGGGAGTGGCTGGAAAGAGCAGTTCCCCCCCACCTTGGGATTCAGCTTCCATGTGACCTTTTCAAATATATGAAAACCACCCATCACTGGGCTTAGCGATGCCCCTGCTCCTCTACTGCCAATTCCGAGTGTGGGGAGTTATTTCATATATTGAAAAGGTCACATGTTTTCTCAAGGGTGGGGGGAACTGCTCCTTTGCAGTCCCTCCCAAAAGGCAACTGCCTAGTCACACAGCAGATGCTAAGTGAAAGGTACAATATAACTATCTTTTTTTCTGTAAAACCTATTTTTTTTATACAAAAACACTTTGGCAGTGTATGTACTAGCTCTGTGTACTGGGGGAGTGCTAAAAATGGGTCTCCTGGTGAGAGGTTCCCTTTAATAGTGAAAAGCTGGCAATGGCTTCCTTTTGAGTCTCTGTTGAACATATAGAAGAGGTTTGACAAAATCTCTTTCAACGGAAGCCAAGGCAACATTCTCTTCTTAGAGAAAAAAATTAAGAAATATTCCCCATATGCTGAGCAGAACCCAGACAAATCCAGCGGGGGTATAGGGCTTATTGGTTAAAATCTGCACTGTAAAGGTCAACACTGGATTTTGACTGCTGACTGAACCCAAACTTTGCGGAAACCAAATTTCAGAGTTTTGGAGTCATTATTTGACTCAACAGGTGGTACCTTTTTTTTTTTTCTAATACCACCACCATGTAAGTGCCAGCATACATGCGCCACATTGCCAGCTGCTGCTGAAAGAGAGAACACCTGCAACTGTTGCCAGCACTGATCGCAGGGGTTCAGGCTCAGTGAACATGAATTCGAACAGAAATTTTGAAGGTTGAGAGCTTAGGTAGAAAGCCTAGGTAGCATATTAAGTGCCAAAAATAATTGCACCAATTGCTTAGCTAGGAATAGAGAAGAAAGTTTCTCTGGAATCCAACGGCAGCACCAACCATTTATGTTGCACCTCCTTAAAGGTATTTTGCTAAGTTAAGAACTTTCTTGCAGGAAAGGTACTCAAACATGATAAACCAAGGAACACTTCTACTAGAAGATCCAGGCACATTTAACTGTAATATTTTTATATTTGTTATTCATTGCTCCTTCATTCTAAAATGAACTTTTAAAATTAACCTAACGAGCCAGAAGGGCGTTACTAGAGTCCTTCTATGCTGCTACAGTGTGCCAGGAGCACTACGCCCCTCCCACTGTGTTCTGAAACTTCCTCTGTTGTGAATTAGATTATCAGGCAGAGGGGCCAGTGCTGAGGAGCCAGGTGGGAGGTGTAGACTGTGTAACAGCCTGGAAGCTGCAGCATGGGAGGGTTCATTAACTGCAAATATAGATTTTTAGAAGGAAGGCAATAGATATAATATAAGAAGATTATCACAGTCACGGTGCCTGGATCTATGAGTGATTGCCTTGGTTTATCATGATTGATTGTGATGGTAGATTTCCTTTAAACAATTGCAACAGCAGACATTAACCTGATAATTAAATTATTTTCTATCTTTAAAGATGCAAAAGGGAGATACACTGCTTGATTTTGGTACTGGATCCACCATTTATCAGCTCCTTTCAGCTTGTGAAGTGTTTGATAAAATCATTTGTCTATGATCTACTGGAGCAAAACCGGGCTGAATTCCAGAAATGGCTGAAGAAGGATCCAGATGCTTTTGACTGGACTCACATTATCAAATAGTATTGAGCTGGAGGGGAACAGGTATTTAATCATTTGTCAGTTGAAAACATAAGACCATATGCACAAGTAAAGATTCAATATGCAAAACTAGTGATAAAACTGCACTATAAAATCAGAGATGAGGGCCGAAATAAAATGGTTAAAGGGAACCTGTCATCAAGAAACTAATCTAATTAACCACTACCAGTATGTTGTGAAGCATATAACACCTTCTGGTTCATTTTGTTCTTCCGTGGTCTGGTGGCATCAATCCAGAAAATCACATTAAGTGATATATAAATTAGGTGTATAAAAGTCATGAAGCAGAGAGTTCGTATTGAAGTCAAGCTCTCCTCACCTCAAACGAAGGAGATGTGTCTGGATGTTTGACCATCAATTACAGTAAAGGGACATTCTGAAGTGAAAAGAGCTTCACTTCATGTTAAACTCTCCGCTCCCCTTGACTTTATATGCATATACTTCAAAGTTGATTTTCGGACGTTGCCATCATGCTGGGCCATGAATAAGACATGATCTAGAAGGTGTTCAGCTGCTGGTAATGGTTTATAAGGTCAATTTCTGCTGACAGGTTCCTTTTTAAGAAGTTCAGTCTCTCAATCTAATTAACTTGTCAACTAAATTATCCTGTATCTATACTTATAAAGTAAACAAAATGGTCAAATCAATATTAGATTATATGTGGTCATAGAAGAGGGTCTGCAATAAGGAAACCTGTCAACTGAAATAACCTAACAAATTGAAATCGGTGTGTTGTACCACAGATGGAGGGTCAAGGCTCTGGAAATCGCCCTACCAGGACCTTTATGATGGTATTTATCAAAATAAGATCAGGTCCTTGCATGATGGTTGTTCATGGACAGATAGAGATCACATACCTCCATCTGCGGCCATTTTATGGTCAGGATCTCTGGCTGATGAGGTAAAAGTCAGAAGGCTTCACTTTACATATCAAGAACGTGATGAAGAACGTTTAATGGATATTTGTTGATAAATTATCTAATATCCTGCCCCCCGCACTTACACAGATATTACAAAACATCATTATAGTGACCAACCGCTTAACAAAGTAGCAGTGCTCCTAATAACCATATTACTGTGTTAACGTTGCTTGACACCAGTCAAAATGACTTTACACAACAACCAATTTTTTTCACTTTAAAGTTGTTGTTTACTGAGCAATAACACATTGGGGCACGTTTAATAAGGGTCTGCGGACTGCGGTTTCCCGAATTTTTACATTTTTACATTCCCGACTTTTACATTTTGAGACGCTTAACTGGAGGTTTTGGAGCGCGCAATCGGATTTTGGCGCAATTGGGACGACTTTAATGCAACACTTTCATCGGGGGTGTGGCCGTCAGACAACCTGACTGATTCGGACTAAGCGCAGGATTTAACATTCAAAATTGTGTCGCAAGCCAAGCACTTACATGCCAGCCGGAAAAGAAGATGGTGAACTCCGGCGATCTCAAGCGGGGAAGCGACACATGCAGGAATTGGACACAAGATCTTAGTGAATCACGGCAGTTTCGAATCCTCGTCGGGACAACGCACCTCGGGGATCGCAACGGAATGGGTAGTTTATTATCTCCTTTTCTTCTGACAGTTCCCTTTAAAACTGCAGCTATGGGAACCATATGGGGATTTTAGTAGTTTATGGCCATAAGCAAATTATGTTGTATTTTAAAAAGATGTTTGAAAAAAAACCGAGAGACGCTCCGCAGTAAGGTGAAAGAAGTCCTAAAATGTGATGCTCTGAAGAGAACCCATTTGATCCTGTCATTGTGCCACCAGTTGACTGTCTCCTGTGTTGTCCTGTCTTGAATGTCCATGTAAGGACAAAAATCCTACTGTAATGTTCTAAAAAATTTCCAGGACTTGATAAAACCTGGAGACACCTATTGATTTCAGGTACACTGAATGGTACATTTTATCATGCGGTAACAAACGTTTTAATGTAATGACCTCACAAGGAGGATCTGGGAAGGCTTTCAAAGATCCGGTTATGAAATTGTGAAAGTTGTGTATGCTCCGCGTATTGATAAGTCCAGAATGGATATTGCCGATTTTGATGGTAAATATACTTTATTCATGCCCAGAAACTAAATTATTAATAATTCTAGAACTAATGTTTTTTTGTTTATACTGGCATATAAAATAAAACAAATTATAATAGGTTGTTGGCAGTTGGGTAAATCTAAAAACCGAAATATACATTTAAAAAAATCTATTATTCTCCTATGAAAAGGATTCTCCACTTGATTTGACAACACTGTTAATACCATAATTTGAAAATAAATGTGCCTACTCTTTAGAAAGTAGCATTTTGCAATAAAATATTATAAAAAAAAATATTTTGTGGTTTGTTGGACCTTTACCCAATAAACTGTATTAATTCACAACAGGAAAAATGGTCTACCTTAACTTTATAAATGGAATGGCGACTAGAATAGGAAGACAGATTTGTATTGAAGAATGCTGTTATTTGTTATTTGGTAAAGCAAAAAGGGGTGGTAAAGGGAGGGTACTAACAATGTACTAAATTCTGAATGAACAGAACAGGGATCTTTCTAATGATCTTTTTATACCTAAATTTGTGGCAACAGCAGGGACACCTAATAGGTCTAGAAAATAGGTGGTTCTACTATACGCATAGACAGGGATTCTTTACTGTAAGACTTTAAGACTGTGGAATCTCTGCCCAAAGCAGGAAGAGAGTATGGGGTTGAGTATAAAAAAAAAGAATATCTAACAGACGCGCTCTTCAACAACGTGTCAATTTGACGTCTTCTATAGAAAAATGTTGGGATTAAAATAGAAAAGAGAGGCATGAATATTTATCTATGGTTACAGTAACAAAATGTGCTAACCCCTTAATGACCAGGCCCTTTTTTTGCTTTTGCATTTCCGTTTTTTACTCCCCACCATCACAAGTGTGAGGGCTTCTTTGCTGCGTAACAAATTGCACTTCATAGTGATGGTATTTAATATTCCATGCCCTGTACTGGAATGTAGGAAACAAATTCCAAATGCAGTGAAATTGGTGAAAAATGCATATGCAACATTTTCTTGAGGGCTAGATTTTTTTTGGCTTTCACTGTGCATTCTAAATTATAGGTCTCCTTTATTCTTTGGGTCAGTACGATCAGATGGATATCAAATTTATATTGGTTTTATAATGTTTACATACATTTACAAAAATTTAAACCACCTGTACAAAAAAAAAAATTCTTCATTTTGCCATGTCTGGCACTAATAACTTATTCATACTTCGGTGTACGGAGCTGTGTGTGCTGCTTTAGTGATTTGTGGACCTCACTGGGTCAGTTGTAGGGTAATTGTATAATGCACATTTCCATACTTTTTTGGGCCTATATTTAACGCCAGATTTGTGTCAAATCCAAGTATATTATCCAGTGATTTTTCGCAAATTTACACTGATCCAGTTGTGGGTATCTGTTATACGCTATTCCCAATACCTTTTTGGTGGCTATAGTTTACAGCCACGATTTACATGTCAAATCCACGTACTTTATACAGTGATTTTCGCAGAAATACACACTGTCGTTTGGGGTCATCTGTATAAATGCACATGCCCCATACCTTTTTGGGCTATAATTTTACTTCAGCCGATTTTATGTGTCAAATACACTTAGTTTATAAACCATTATGTCAGACAGAAAGGTGGGCAGGTGGAGCAAGGCATAGTGGCATGTACAGTAAGGGATGTCGCAGCAAGGTGAGCCCTCTGTGAGGCTGTAGCCATAACTGCTCGTTGTCATCCTAAGCGGCAGTGTCTTTATCAACAACCGCAAAGGGTTGTTGAAGTGGTTTACTAGGTCATCCATCCTTCAAATAACATCTGACAACCCGTCCAAGAGCTCTGTGGGTTCCTCTCCATACAACAATTAAGTTGGCATTGCCCAGACAGGCCAAGGCCCTCACCTGTACTCCAACCAGCCCTGTCCTGTTCCTTTCCCGCAGCCCACTCCGTGTTGCTACTAGTGTGTTTCTGGGCTCACGCCACTATTCAATTGATGGTCGAAGTGTTGAGGACAGTCTCAGCATCTTGGCAGGAAAGAGGTGGGGAGACTTCCGCTCCTTCCCTTCAGTAGGCCATGCTGTGCATACTGACCACGTGTTAGGAGAGTAAAGTGACCGCGAAACGCAATTGGCGAGTGTGATTGTACATATCGTCCTTGGGGGCTGGGTGTAGCAGGGGATTCATCATCGTCATGAGCGAAGAGGGTGTCCAGCTTGTGGTCGTCATGCAGTCGGAGTCAGGCAGCAGTTGCTACTCGTGGCCGTTAGTCCAGGGTGGAAGCCGTGTGAGAACGTGAGCGAAACGTCTGCGGGTACCAATCCCACTCGCAGGTCCCAGTAACAGTGGCACAGGGGCCAGCGAGCAGCGGCGGTAGTAGTCACTCAATGCAGGGGTTTGGCAGTAAAATTACCACCTCGGCATGTGGCACTTTTTTGTAAACACCAGAGGAGCCGGAGCTGTGGGTATTTGTCGTATCTTCTGGGCAAAAGTGATTGCGTGGCCAGGGGAGCTCTAAACCTTGGCAACCACGGCCCTGCGCCAACACATGCAGCGTCACCATCCAATGGTCTAGGAGAAACGTTGTCAATGTGGTCCATCCTTGCAGCGAAGCAACAGCAGTCAGTCACACCTAGTGGCACGCAGTCTTGTTTCAAGCATTCAAGGCTCCAGACACCTCTGCTGAGGGACTGGTTTTGTCTTTGACAATCATATGCAGGTCCAGAACTCCTGCTCCTTGTTGGTAGTGTGTTTGTCTAGTCTCCCCTTTCCTCCAAGTAATGGCTCTGCACCCTTCAGAGAACTAATGCTTTGGCCTTTTTTCACAAAGGCACTTCCACCCTTCACATTATGGAACAACAGAAGGTGGGCCAGTCCTTGAGCTATCCATTTTGCTTCTTCCAATGGTGCCACGCCAGTCTGCGGACGTGTAGAGCTGTTAACTATGGTCAGGGCCATTACATTGTCCTTTACAGCCCCCTGGGTGAATGTGCTCCCTCCCAGCCACACCAACAACTTCCACAGAGACGGCGCTTTCTCCTCCATGTTGTCAAACTGCTGCTCCTGCCCAGTGTCCCCTCCTCCTCCTCCTTCTCCACCACCCCCTCTCCCCCAAGTGCTCGCTAACAACCTCTCCCAGGTGCAAGGGTCACAGCGTTGTCTGCAGTTCTACCTGGTTTGCCTGGCGAACAAGTCACAACAGGGGAGGACACTACTCTGTGTCCATGCAACAAGAATAATTTGTGGCTTTCTCCAGGACAACTAAAAATCGGAAAACCATAGTGACAGACCATGGAAGAACATGTGTCCGAGCTGCAACAAGAGGATTGGTCCAGGCACCCTGCAGGCGCCCCGTTTCAATCTGATAGTCAACAAGTTCCAGAAACTTCCAGCCATCTGCAAGACATTCCTAAATCCAGAGCACGCACTTCAGCCATTCTTACAAAGCCAAGCACACCTCCTCGAGTTGCAGCGTCGACCGGCCTACCCCAACATAGTCTGATATGCGATGTTTCCACCTGTTGGAATTCCAGCCTCCCATATGTTAGCCTGTATGAAAAGAAAAAGCCCCTTAATGATTTTTTGATGATGCAAGCAGACCGTAGTACCCCCCTGTGTAACGTTTGATGTCAGCCACTGGCAGCTCATGCAAGACACCTGCCGTTGCTCTCAGGCCCTTTGAAGAGGCCGGACAGCGGGATGAATAACATCATTCCACTGCTTTCATGTCCTGGAACTCATGCTGTAAAACCTGTCTGGTCAGGGCACTGGGGAGAAGTGGAGACTACATCTCATGGCCACAGAGAGTCCCGGGGCTTAACCGGGAGGGAGGATAGGAGGCGGACTAAAGCACAAGCATGAGTCGGTGTGAGAGCAGTGTTTTTCCACCTGAAGTGATGGAAGTGAAAGAGAGGAGAAGGGAGGAAGCATCCGGAGGAAGGAGAAGACGAGGCGATGGACCCAGACAGCACCGTGGTCAGTATACTGTGGGATGGAGGCCGGGAGTTCCCTCAGATGCACTTGCGCAGATGGCCCGCAGAGCTACTTTGCCTAACTAGTGACAGCCGAATAGTCAACATCCGCCATAGCGGATATGATTTTTGGCTCTCCACCCTCCTTGGACCCTCGCTCACTGGGCAAAAATGGTGACTTTTTTCCAGCTGCTGAGAGGGAGAAACAACTGGCAGTACTATAAGAGAAATACTGTGCACAGAGTTGGCCGCTGCCCATATGCGACCTGTCCATCCTCTGTCGGTCTGACCGGGGGATTCCTGGCAGTCATCGCTTGCGTACTACTGCCACAGCTACTGTGGGAGCTGGGTGGGTTGGAGCAGTAGTCATCTCCATCTGCAGCAGCTTAAGTCTGGATTCTTAAGGGCAACTTCCTTTCACCCCGCCTAGTGAGGAGGGTATCTGCCACCACCAGCAGCAGGACATGAGCATATCCGCACCATCAGGGGTGCCCTACTTGGACGTGCACTTTCCACCTGAGGTAGAGGATCCCATGGACTACTGTCACCAAACTTGATGCGTGGCCGCAACCTCCAGAGTTTGCAGTAGAGAAGCTGTCCTGCCGGCCATTAATTGGCATAATCAGTGTTCATGTGGCGGAGCCATCGTTACCCCAGGAGAACCCTCGCTTGCCACCCGTAATGTGTGTGAGACTGACCTTTGTCAAGATGAATCAGGCTTGGATCAGCCAGGATTTCAACTCGCTAATGCCTAATGCATCAGATTAGTTCAGCCATTACACTTCCCTCTCGAAACGTTGAGAAATGAGTCTGGGTTCTAACTACCGCCTCAGCCACTATTCTGATGCTGCTACCCACCTGATGCCACACATCTACTGCCAGTTGTTCATCTGCCTCTTACCATCTTTACCAGGGACTGGAATTGTCCGCCACCTCCAACTATATCATGTTGCCACTCTGCGGCTCCCTGCTTGTGCAGATGCCACCTCCACCCCATAAATTGTGCCACCCTGCATGCTCCTGCTGCTGCTGACGCCACCTCCACACTATATCATTGTGGCCACCCTGCGGGCTCCTGCTGCTCTGCTACTGAGCCACCAACAAGCGATATCATTGTGCCACTCTGCTGCGGTTCCTGATGCTGCTGCTTCTGATGCCACCTTCACACTATCATTGTGCCACTCTGCAGGCTCCTTCTACTGCTGCTACTGATCAACCAACACACAATATCATTGTGCCACTTTGGGCGGGCTCCTGCTGCTACTATGAGCCACATCAACACTAATAGTCATAGTGGCCACTCTGCGTGCTCCTGCTACTGAAGCCAACTCCACACATATCATTGTGCCACTCTGGCAGGCTCCCGTTGCTGCTGCTTCTAATGCCACCGTTCACACTATCTCATTTTGCCACTCTGCGGTGCTCCTGCTGCTGCTAACGCCACCTCCACACTATATCATTTGTGCCACCCTGCGGGCTCCTGCTGCTGCTTCTGATGCCTTCTTCACACTATATCATTGTGCCACTCTGTGGGCTCCCGCTGCTGCTGCTTCTGATGCCACCTTCACACCTATATCATTTGTGCCACTCTGCGGCGCTCCTGCTGCTACTGGTGTCACCTCCAGACTCTATAATTGTGCCACTCTGTGGCTCCCGCTGCTGCTGCTGCTTCTGATGCCACCTTCACACTATATCATTGTGCCACTCTGGCGGTCTCCTGCTGCTGCTGACCAACCTCAACACTATATCATTGTGCCACCCCCTGCGGGCTCTTGCTCTGCTGTCGCTTCTGATCCCCTTCACACTATATCATTGTGCCACTCTGCAGGCTCCTGCTGCTACTGATGCCACCTACCAGACTATATCATTGTGCCACTCTGCGGGCTCCTGCTGCTACTGATGCCACCCCAGACTCTATCATTGTGCCCAACCTTTAGGCTCCTGCTGCTACTGATGCCACTCCACACTATTCATTGTGCCACTCTTGTGCCTACCATGTTGCCGCCACTTACCACCATCTGACCTCATGCTGTCGCTGGCTGGTGCACACTTTGGAGTTCTTTTTTGTCAAAGGCCTGATATTTTCAGGAAAACTGTATGTATAATGGATGTGGTGTCTCCATCTGCTGCTACTGATGCCACCTCCACACTATACATTGTGCCACCCTTGTGCTTTCCCTGTTGCTGCCACTGTGTTGCTGACACCTGTGGGCTCCTGCTACTGCCGCCACCTCCACACTCTTATTATTGTGCCACTTTGTGGCCTCTGTTGCCGCTGCTGATGCTGCTGCTGCCGCCGCCACCTCCGCACTCTGTCATTGACCACTCTGTGGCTTTCCCTGTTGCTGCCGCCCCATGTTGCCGACCCCTGTGGGCTCCTGTTACTGCCACCATCCTCCACACTCTTATCATTGTGCCACTTTGTGGCCTCTTGTTGCTGAACTAGCCGCCGCCGCCACCTCCACGCTCTGTCATGGGACCACTCGTGGCTTTCCCTGTTGTCTGCTACATGTTGCTGACACTGTGGGCTCCTGCTGCTGCCGCCATCTCCACACTCTTATCATTGTGCCACTTTGTGGCCTCTGTTACTGCTGCTGATGCTGCTGCCGCCACCTTCACACTCTTATCATTGTGCCACTTTGTGCTACTCATGCTGCTGCCAACTGACCTTGTCTCCCTGGAAAACCCGGTGATTTCCATAATGCTGTTTTCACTCACCCTCACCACTCTATGACTTTGCAGTGTTTGGTTTTCCCCTTCACTTCAATCGCCAGAAGGGTTAAAAGCTTCAGGATTGATAGCCAAAAGCAAGAGTGGTTACAGAACCACACAGGACATGCAAGTATCCCTTTTCTGCTCATCTCTGGATCATATTTGGATCACCTCCTTTCTTGTTTTTTGGCTTTAGCATAATGATGATTATTGACCGATTGAAAGAGGACACTGACGCGTGAAAAGAAGGACAAATGATCAGTGACGTCAATGCAAAATTGCTGCCAACACCCTCTCCACTCTTTAGGGGGGTTTCTACATGTATCCGCATTTAACAGAACATATTCTGCGTGTAATCTATGGAATCATCTGATGTCAGTGTAAAAAGAGTTCACTCTTGATGTTATAGTGGATTTGGCTCGGTCGAGTTGGTTCAGATGTTACTTTGTCAGGCTGGGTTCCCTCTTCTTTTCGCTTATTTGGTGAAATTGGCCTCTGTAAGTGCACATGGAAGTGAAAGTGAAGCGATTCCAAGAGTGGCGCTGTCTTATGCAAGTCATACTAAACACAGCATTGTTTGAAGACACAAACCACGCTTCCTATGCATATTAAGCATGGCACAATGTTCTACAACACCCCACAGGCTCTCTGCAGCTAGGTATACCTTTTTTTTTTTAACGCGATTCGTCATGATTCTATTCGGACCGAATCAAATGTTTTCGAAAAATTTGCCCATCTCATATCTATTTTATATCAATTTAAAAAAAGAGACAGGCCCTTTGCCAGGAGACTGCTGAGTCACATGCAGCATGTTTACACTTCTCCATGTTTTCCTGAACCCTTCATTCCCTCCTCCCTCATTCCTAATGGGAGGGGGCATGAGGGAGCTGGCAAGCTGCTGGTGGCATGGAGAGTCCCTGGCAAGGGTACCATTTAAAAAAAGATATGAATTATGGATGTTTTGTACTATAATTGAATAATGAAAACGTCTGACCGCGCTATAAGCAGTCGGGCATATTCATGAGGCCACATGAAGCTCGGCAGTCACCGCTGGCTTATGGAGTAGAAAGGGCGGTCCGGGGCCAGCTAGTACACGCCCCTGTAGCCTCTGCAGTTAATTTACATTTTACAGTTAATACATATGTGCAAGTTATGTTATATTCCAGGATTATCAAATTACAGGAAGAGGCAGGAAGGAGGAATCTACCATCAGATCTACTTTTGATAGTAGATTCCGGGGTAGGTTTCCTTTAAAGGGAACCCGTCACCAAGAACCCATTTTTAGCACTCCCCCCAGTCCCACAGAGCATAGTACATACACTGCCAAAGTGTTTTTTGTATAAAAAATATGGTTTTACAGAAAAAAGATATGTTATATTGTACCTTTCATTAGCATCTGCTGTGTGGCTAGGCAGTTGCCTTTTGGGAGTGGCTGGAAAGGGCAGTTCCCCCCCACCTTGGGATTCAGCTTCTCCATGTGACCTTTTCAAATATATGAAAACCACCCTCACTGGGCTTGCGATGCCCCCTGCTCTCTCTACTGCCAATTCCGAGTGTGGGGAGTTATTCATATATTGAAAAGGTACATGTTTCTCAAGGGTGGGGGGAACTGCTCCTTTGCAGTCCCTCCCAAAAGGCAACTGCCTAGTCACACAGCAGATGCTAATGAAAGGTACAATATAACATATCTTTTTTTCTGTAAAACCTATTTTTTTATACAAAACACTTTGGCAGTGTATGTACATGCTCCTGTGGGTACTGGGGGAGTGCTAAAAATGGGTCTCCTGGTGAGAGGTTCCCTTTAATAGTGAAAAGCTGGCAATGGCTTCCTTTTGAGTCTCTGTTGAACAATAGAAGAGTTTGACAAAATCTCTTTCAACGGAAGGCCAAGGCAACATTCTCTCTAGAGAAAAAAATTAAGAAATATTCCCCATATGCTGAGCAGAACCCAGACAATCCAGCTTGGGGTATAGGGCTTATTGGTTAAAATCTGCACTGTAAAGGTCAACACTGGATTTTGACTGCTGACTGAACCCAACTTTGCGGAACACAAATTTCAGAAGTTTGAGTCATTATTTGACTCAACAGGTGGTACCTTTTTTTTTTTTTCAATACCACCACCATTTAAGTGCCAGCATACATGCCCACATTGCCAGCTGCTGCTGAAGAGAGAACACCTGCAACTGGTGCCAGCACTGATCGCAGGGGTTCAGGCTCAGTAACATGAATTCGAACAGAAATTTTGAAGTTGGAGAGCTTAGTAGAAAGCCTAGGTAGCATATTAAGTGCCAAAAATAATTGCACCAATTGCTTAGCTAGGAATAGAGAAAAAGTTCTCTGGATCCAACGGCAGCACCAATTTATGTTGGCACCTCCTTAAAGGTAATTTGCTAAGTTAAGAGAACTTTCTTCAGGAAAGGTACTCAAACATGATAAACCAGGAACCATTCTAGAAGATCCAGGCACATTTAACTGTAATATTTTTATATTTGTTATTCATTGCCTCCTTCATTCTAAAATGAACTTTTAAAATTAACCTAACGAGCCAGAAGGGCGTTACTAGAGTCCTTCTATGCTGCTACAGTGGTGCCAGGAGCACTACGCCCTCCCACTGTGTCTGAAACTTCCTCTGTTGATGAGATTATATCAGGCAGAGGGGGGCAGTGCTGAGGGAGCAGGTGGGAGGGTGAACTGTGTAACAGCCTGGAAGCTGCAGCATGGAGGGGTTCATTAACTGCAAATATAGATTTTTAGAAGGAAGGCAATAGATAATAATATAAGAAGATTATCACAGTCACGGTGCCTGGATCTATGAGTGATTGTCCTTGGTTTATCATGATTGATTGTGATGGTAGATTTCCTTTAAACAATTTGCAACAGCAACTTAACCTGATAATTAAATATTATTTTCTATCTTTAAAAGATGCAGAAAGGGAGATACACTGCTTGATTTTGGTACTGGATCCACATTATCAGCTCCTTTCAGCTTGTGAAGTGTTTGATAAAATCATTGTCTATGATCTACTGGAGCAAAACCGGGCTATTCCAGAAGGGCTGAAGAGGATCCAGATGCTTTTGACTGGACTCACTTATCAAATGTATGTGAGCTGGAGGGAAACAGGTATTTAATCATTTGTCAGTTGAAAACATAAACCATATGCACAAGTAAAGATTCATAATCAAAACTAGTGATAAAAACTGCACTATAAATACAGAGATGAGGGCCAGAAATAAAATGGTTAAAGGAACCGGTCATCAGAAACTAATCTAATTAACCACTACCAGTATGTTGTGAAGCAGATTAACACCTTCTGGTTCATGTTCTTCCGTGGTCTGGTGGCATCAATCCAGAAAATCAACATTAAGTGAGATATAAATTAGGTGTATAAAGTCGAAAGCAGAGAGTTCGTATTGAAGTCAGCTCTCCTCACCTCAGAAAACGAAGGAATGTGTCTGGATGTTTGACCATCTTACAGTAAAGGGACATCTGAAGTGAAAAGAGCTTCACTTCAGTGTTTAAACTCTCCGCCTCCTTGACTTTATATGCATATAACTTCAAAGTTGATTTTCTGGACGTTGCCATCATGCTGGGCCATGAAATAGACATGATCTAGAAGGTGTTCAGCTGCTGGTAATGGTTTATAAGGTCAATTTCTGCTGACAGGTTCCTTTTTAAGTTTCAGTCTCTCAATCTAATTAACTTGTCAACTAAATTATCCTGTATCTATACATTATAAAGTAAACAAAATGGTCAAATCAATATTATATTTATAGTGTGTCATAGAAGAGGGTCTGCATAAAGGAAACCTGTCAACTGAAATAACCTAACAATTGAAATCGGTGTGTTGTACCACGATGGAGGGTCAAGGCTCTGGAAATCGCCCTACCAGGACCTTTATGATGGTATTTTACAAAATAAGATCAAGGTCCTTGCATGATGGTTGTTCATGGACAGAAGAATCACATGACCTCCATCTGCGGCCATTTTATGGTCAGGAATCTCTGGCTGATGAGGTAAAAGTCAGAAGGCTTCATTTACATATCAAGAACGTGATGAAGAACGTTTAATGGATATTTGTTTGAAAATTATCTAAATCCTGCCCCCCGCACTACACAGATATTACAAAAACATCATTATAGTGACCAACCGCTTAACAAAGTAGCAGTGCTCTAATAACCCATTTACTGTGTAACGTTGCTTGACACCAGTCAAAATGACTTTACAACACCAATTTTTTTCTCACTTTAAAGTTGTTGTTACTGAGCAATAACACATTGGGGCACGTTTTAATAAGGGTCTGCGGACTGCGGGTTTCCCGAATTTTTACATTTTTTTACATTCCCGACTTTTACATTTTGAGACGCATTTAACTGGAGGTTTTGGAGCGCGCAATCGGATTTTGGCGCAATTGGGACGACTTTAATGCAACACTTTCATCGGGGGTGTGGCCGTCAGACAACCTGACTGATTCGGCTAAGCGCAGGATTTAACATTCAAAATTGTGTCGCAAGCCAAGCACTTACATGCACCGGGAAGAAGATGGTGAACTCCGGCGGATCTCAGCAGCGGGGGAAGCGACACATGCAGGAAATTGGACACAAGATCTTAGTGAATCACGGCAGTTTCAATCTCGCGGGACAACGCACCTCGGGGATCGCAACGGAATGGGTAGTTTATTATCTCCTTTTCTTCTGACGGTTCCCTTTAAAACTGCAGCTATGGGAACCATATGGGGATTTTAGTAGTTTTATCCATAAGCAAATTATGTTTGTATTTTAAAAGGGAGAATTTGAAAAAAAGCCGAGACGCTCCGCAGTAGGTGAAGAAGTCCTAAAATGGATGCTCTGAAGAGAAACCCATTTGATCCTGTCATTGTGCCACCAGTTACTGTCTCCTGTGTTGTCTCTGTCTTGAATGTCCATGTAAACATAAAATCCTACTGTAATGTCCTAAAAAATTTCCAGACTTGATAAAACCTGGAGGACACCTATTGATTTCAGGTACACTGAATGGTACATTTTATCATGCTGGTAACAAACGTTTTAATGTAATGACTCACGAAAGGAGATCTGGAGAAGGCTTTCAAAGATGCCGGTTATGAAATTGTGAAAGTTGTGTATGCTCCGCGTATTGATAAGTCCAGAATGGATATTGCCGATTTTGATGGTAATACTTTATTCATGCCCAGAAACTAAATTATTAATAATTCTAGAACTAATGTTTTTTTGTTTATACTGGCAATAAAAAATAAACAAATTAAAATAGGTTGTTGGCAGTTGGGTTAATCTAAAACCGAAATATACATTTAAAAAAATCTTATTATTCTCCTATGAAAGGAATTCTCCACTTGATTTGACAACACTGTTAATACCATAAATTTGAAAATAAATGTGCCTACTCTTTAGAAAGTAGCATTTTGCAATAAAATATTATAAAAAAAATATTTGTGGTTGTTTTGGACCCTTTTACCCATAGAACTGTATTATCACACAGGAAAAATGGTCTACCTTAACTTTATAAATGGAATGGCGACTAGATAGGAAGAAGATTTGTATTGAAAATGCTGTTATTTGTTATTTGGTAAAGCAAAAGGTGGGTAAAGGGGGAGGTACTAACAATGTACTAAATTCTGAATGACAGAACAGGATCTTTCTAATGATCTTTTTATACCTAAATTTGTGGCAACAGCAGGGACACCTAATAGGTCTAGAAAATAGGTGGTTCTACACGCATAGACAGGGATTCTTTACTGTAAGAGCTTTAAAGACTGTGGAACTCTCTGCCAAAGCAGGAAGAGAGTATGGGGTTGGTAGTATAAAAAGAAAAGATCTAACAGACCGCTCTTCAACAACGTGTCAATTTGACGTCTTCTATTAGAAAATGTTGGATTAAAATAGAAGAGAGGCATGAATATTACTATGGTTACAGTAACAAAATGTGCTCACCCTTAATGACCAGGCCCTTTTTTTGCTTTTGCATTTCCGTTTTTTACTCCCCACCATCACAAGTGTGAGGGCTTTCTGCTGCGTACAAATTGCACTTCATAGTGATGGTATTTAATTTCCATGCCCTGTACTGGAAACAGGAAAAAAAATTTCAAATGCAGTGAAATTGGTGAAAAAATGCATCCATTTTTCACCAATTTCACTGCATGAAATTTTTTTCCTGCTTTCCAGTACAGGGCATGGAATATTAAATACCATCACTATGAAGTCAATTTGTTACGCAGCAAGAAGCCCTCACACTTGTGATGGTGGGAGTAAAAAACGGAAGCAAAAGCAAAAAAAGGGCCTGGTCATAAAGCTGCAAAGTGAAGAATAGTGTTATTTTAATGTGTTCTAACAAGCAAAACATCAGGAAACATCTGGAATATTTAATTAAGCACTGTTCTTTTACTGTTCTGTTTTAGCAAAAAAATGCTCGGGTCTCCCATTGACTTCAATGGGGCTCGT
This sequence comes from Engystomops pustulosus, assembly GCA_019512145.1. Taxonomy (NCBI): domain Eukaryota; kingdom Metazoa; phylum Chordata; class Amphibia; order Anura; family Leptodactylidae; genus Engystomops; species Engystomops pustulosus. Next base: position 147,734,355 of record CM033646.1, read on the forward strand.
TATTCGAGACGAGCACTCGAGCATCTGGAAAAGTTTGTCTCGAATAACGAGCACCCGAGCATTTTAGTGCTCGCTCATCTCTAGTTTCGACACATTTTTGCTGCAGCTATAAATATGTTCATGCATAATGAGTGAACTGTGATAAGTAATTACTTTAATTTTTTTTATTTAAAAAAGATGGTCCCTATGGGGAAAAAACACCCTATGTAGTTCCTTTGAAATCTTTCTTGCTAGTTGTTGATTTTATGGCCTATATTCCCCAGAAACTAGATGTATGTAAATAAATTCTTTGTGGACTGTGTAGCACCCTCCACTTTGTGTACAATGTCAGGTCCTAAAGCAATGTACTGTGTATATACTTTTAATTGTTATATGGTTTATAAAGAAGGGGGACAGCTTACCTAGGTGAGAGAGCAGCACAGGAGTATTATGGGAAGAAGAAGGGAGGAGTTAGTCAGGAGTGAAAAGCAAGATGGCCTATAAGAGATGGGCAGAAGAGCCTGGGGCTCTGAGGAACCAGGCAGAAGCGGAGGCCAAGTGAGTTAGTACAGCTAGAAAAGTGCAGTGCATGTGAGGAGCACATTGAGGAGGATGGCTCACCAAGGTGGCCGGTGTCCCTACAGTTAAAGTTCAAGTACAAGTGTGGAGTCGTTTGGGCGCTGCCATTACCACAATTCAAGTCACCTCCTCCCCCTCCATTCATCCCTTGGGAGCCTGTCCTAGTTGGGAAGGGTAAAACATCAGGCTGACCACGACACCTATCTCCCAGGGCCTAAAGTCAGTGAATATTCCAACTGGTGCCACAAACATTTCCCTAGAAGTCCTTTTTCAGTGAGCACAGTGGCGGCCCCTGGTGCCCCTGTCAGTACCTCGGCCTAAGGGGAAGGGGCGCCACAACTAAAAATGATGTGTAATGTTGGATATGTTATTTTTGTGGTGTAATTCATATATTTCAATTTTGAAAATAAAGCTAAAATCTTTTTGTTTTAATTTTATGGTGATATTCTTTATCTATTTCAGAACCCAATAACAAGTCTCTGGATAGATCATGGCTAGCTCTCCGCAAGTTTACATTGATGAATTTAATGCCAAAGAATACTTAAAGTTGACCTATATGGCAGAAGGAGGTCGACTTTTTGGCGAATGGACAGATTTTGTGTTGAAAAATCTACATGAAACTTTCACAAAAGGTAAAAAATCTGTGATTTTAATTATTAAACCCCTGTTGCATTTTAAAGCAACTGTTATTTGTATGTACGGTTGGGCTAACTTTGAAATGAAAAGAGATGAGGACATGCTCTCATACAGATCTGAACAATGAATTATAATCTCATTTTTGTAAGAATGTAACATTGTGAATAAAGCCAGCGCACACAAATTTAAGGGGGGGAAGGGTGTTCATCCAGTGCATGACACTGATATAAGGCACACAATGTACTAGCAGCTTCCTTGTATCAGTGCAGGGAGCGGTGGAGGGAGGCTCCTAGTAATACAGACACAGGGCATATCTACTGGGGGACTAGTCATATATGTGTTACATTAGTGTCTCAGGACTTCTCCCTCCCTCCCCCACTCAAAATACAGGGACCCCCTTTAACCCTCCTAAAAACTGAAATGGACAACCCCCTCCCACAGGACATGTCCTCTCCTCACCAGTCTTTCTTGGGAAGTCTTCCTCATCTATTCCCCGAGGTCTCTAGCAGTTCTAATCGTCTGTAGGACAAAGATAAACCCCATTACCATCACTGGCTATTGTGCTTCTGATCTGGAAATGGAGCTAATAGAAATCTAGCACCTATTGGCACCATGCTAGGTTTCGCTCCTGCCCCTCTCTACTGGGCTCTTGTGTATCCCATAGCCTGTAGTGCAGAGAATAGAGCGAGTAACTGCAGTGCATGGAAGCATTACACCATTATACCTCATTATACAGGCTATCAGTCATGTGTATAGGAGTATCTCATACACATAGGCTGCATGGGGCGCCAGTACCAGGAAGCACATAGAGCAGCCAGCACCAGGAGTATCACATCCATTATACAGGCTGTCAGTCATGTGTATAGGAGTATCTCATACACACAGAGGTTGCAGGGGGCGCCAGCAACAGGAAGCACATAGATCTTTTAGGTTTTATTGTTTTTCATGCATCTCATTGTGTAAAAAATTAAAGTACAACTACAATTTTAAATTTATTATTGAGCTGTGTTTGTGTGTAAAAAAAAAATTTAATAAACTAAAAAATTTAAAATGGTATAATGTAACAATATTCTATTACATACAGAGAATGACTTGAGCCCCCTGCATGATAAAAAATAGAGATTGGAGGGCTTCTCCAAAAAAATCCTCAGACCCTCTTCATTCACCTGAATCCAGCAGGACAATGGAAGTAGTCCCAAGTCCTGCTGTTAGTTGGGCACATGAGCCATGTCTCCACACAGAAAATTTACCAGAATAGGTATAATATGGTTGACCCTATAAGGGTCCTATACTTGCCCTGTTAAACTCTTGTTATAGTGGCTAAACCCTCACACTCTATGGATACCATAGATGGACTTTCTTAATCTCCTCCAATTTAAAGGAAACCTATTACTAGGATCCACTCTCTGTTAAGCTTCCTATGCCCTGGTTTTTAAGGGAAAAAAAAGCTTTAAAAATGATGTAAACGAGTCTGAGGAGCTCCAGGCTCCATTAAAACCTCTGGGCCTGGAACCCTCAGCTCATTTGTATAATTTAAAAAAAGGGCATATGAAGCTAAAAGAAGAGAAGATACTGCTAGATGGTGCACACACCAGTGTGCCTATGCCAAGGACCTTCTAAAAGTAGAGAGCCTGATCGACATATTAGTTTGCAATAGTAATGACACCAATTAGTTATTGTGAGGGCTAGAGAACAAGTAGCAAGGGCCATGGAATAAGAATGTCAGCCCCGATTATACACCTGTAAATTGCTGGAGATTATTCTATTTTCTCTTAAAGGTAATGCCCCAAATCCTGAGAACTTTCTTTCATCTTGGAACAACTTAATACAGATCTTAACCTGACCTATAATTATTGTGTTCTATCTTTAAAGGTGGAGTAGAAGGTAATACACTGCTTGATTTTGGCACAGGAGCCTCCATTTATCATCTCCTTTCTGCTTGTGAAGTGTTTGAGGAAATTATTGTGTCAGATCTTCTTGAACAAAATCGGGCTGAATTCCAAAAATGGCTAAAGAAGGATCAAGATGCTTTTGACTGGACTCACATTATCAAATCTGTATGTGAGATGGAAGGAAACAGGTATTGATTAATTAATCAAGTAAAAAACCCTTATGCAGAAGTAGTAGTAGGAGGCCCTGGTAAGTGGGGCTTTGAAGCACCCAACGTACCTTGATCTTTGATCGCAGCAGGAGCCAGGTTGATAGTGACAGTGGCCATAGTCAGTGTTGTTACTGATTGCGGCCAGTTAACCTCTTACGACGCTCTGATGGCTCCCCCTTGCCCTGCATTTGCACTCCTCGGCCACAATCGGAGGGTGCTGATGCATTGCCATGGCAGCCAGAGGTTTAGTGAAGGCCCCCAGGGCTGCAAGAGTTAACCCTAGTTCCTACCAGTGGCAAGACCGAATACACTGGTTTCAGCCGGTACACACTTCTATGGTACTGCAGTGTATAGTAGGTGTAATCATGATATTGCACCTTCAATTCCCATCTGAAGACAAATTAAAAAAAAAAAAAAAAAAAGAAAGAAAAAAAAAAAAGGCAAAAAAATATATATATAATAAAGTCCCCCTTTATTCCACACACTCTATTTAAATATAATAAAACAATAAAATCCCTCACATTTAACATTGATTGCGTTCGTACTGCTCTGAATAAATAAAATCTATTATTTAACCTGCTTAGTGAATGGCGTCAAAAATTTTTATGTAGCTTTCTTTTTATTGTTTTGATAAATAACATGTAACAAATACAATACATGTATCTGATTACCAATGTACAAATGTATTTCAAGTAATACATGTATTAACAAAAAAGAATAAACAACTTAAATCCCATGATTTAAAAAAATAACCAAACCATTGAATGGTACCTAGGAAAATTAAAGCTAATGTCGCAAAAAGATTTTATTATAGGCATCTACTGACTTGCTGACCAATGATATACATGGAAAAATTTAAAGTTATTTTTTGTTTTTAGCTTTTAACCCCTTTAAGACACGCCCACATTTTTCAAATCCAGTGGATTTCGAGATTGTTTGTTTGTTTTCTTGTGACACTTTGTACTTTGTACAAATTAGTTTAAAAGTTTAAAAATTAGTTAAAAAATTTGGATGATATCTTGTGTTTAGTTGAAACTGAAATTTGACAAAAATGTTGAAAAATTCTTTATTTTCAAAGTTCTAAATTATCTACTTTTGAAGCAGATAGTCATAGCGCCCAAATAAATCCATAACCTACATTTCCCAAATGTCTGCTATATGTTGGCATGGTTTTTAAGATTCCACATATTTTACTTAACTATTAAAAGGCTTAGAATTAGGGACTTGAGAGGCCTTGCTGCGCATGCTCAGTGTGTTACAGCCGGGTCCTGAACCACGGTAAGCGTCGCGCGGGGGGGGTCCGATTCTTCTGAAATGCCCCTAACATGTGTTAGGGATTAACACCCGCGATCGGAGAAATCTCCGACCGTGGGTGTTAGAGGTGGGTGTTGGCTTTAATATATAGCCGACACCCGCAGCTTCTGGCGCCGGCTCCGTTCTAGTGCTGGCTCTGTTTGTGAGAAGTGCCAGAAGCAGGACATAATAAAACATCCCGGTGCGGGAAGTATCTTCCCGCAGGTACATACTATTACGTCCTTGTACGCGAAGGGGTTAAAAGAAAAAAGTGGCTGTGTCCTCATAGTTGCAGGTTCAAAGTTCAGGTTATAGGACATTTTTGGAGAGAAGAGGGGCTATGTGGACATGCATATAAATGTATTTTTCCCTAATAGCTATATTTACAGTGTAAAATGACAAATATTATATTCCTTATATTTCCAAAAGGAAGAATTGTGAAATAAAGGCTGAGAAGCTCCGCAGTCAGGTGAAAGAAGTCCTAAAATGTGATGCTCTGAAGAGAAACCCTTATGATCCTATTGTCATGCCACCAGTTGACTGTATCCTGTGTTGTCTCTGTCTTGAATGCTCAAGTAAAGACATAAAGGAATATTGTAATGTGCTGAAAAACTTCCAGGACTTGATAAAACCTGGAGGACACCTTTTGATTTTGAGTACACTAAATGCAACATTTTATGTTGTTGGAAAAAAACGTTTTAATTTAATGCCCTTGACAAAGGATGAGCTGGAGAAGGCTATTAAAGATGCTGGTTACCAAATTGAAAAAGCTGTGTATGCCCCACGCACTGATAAGTCTAAGATGGATATTGCCGATTATGAAGAAAAATTTTTTATTCATGCCCGGAAGCCAATGTAACAGCAAATTCATGTTACTCGTAAATACCAGTATTTAATAGTAAATGGGCAATTAAAACCTACACTTCAAATAATTATGTACAAAAAAATTGTGAAAATAAAAGTGCTAATCTATAGTATAGAAGTTTAAATGCAGCATACTTGGGTTAGAAGTGGTGATGCAATAAAATATCATTTATTATGCATTATTTCACGATTTTGTAACATCTGTAATTTTGTACTTAGTTTGCATTGTGTTCTGTCCTGCACTAGTCTGAACACTGCCTTATTTCACTTTTTGTAGTTCTAATTCCTCTCCACCATACCTATCTATCTCCTGCTTATTTGGTTCTGTACTCTACTTACATTACTTCCCTGTTAGCCTGAATGTCAAGAGGCTGGCCCAATAAGTCTCTTGGTCTATCTAATAAAGTGGTTGTGTGCTTGCTATGAGTCATTTTTGGAGCATGCTAGCATTTCCTGGACTTTTGAAGTTTTGATTGTCTGACCTTTGCTTGTTTTTCTCTTGATTATGTGCTAAATTGTCCTCTTTGTTTTGACCTTACATAGTTAAAATGGTTGAAAAGAGACAAATGTCCATCAGATTCAACCAAGGAAAGAAAGGGATTGGATGAAGGGATGTATGGGAAACAATTCTATATGGTATCTATTGCAAACTTCTTGTGAGTCACCGTAAAATGTATTTGTATGACCATTCTGCTGTGTTACACATTGGTAAGGGGTTTAAAACTCTTCATCTCTCTGCAGTTAACCCCTTCCTGCCGCAATAGTACGGCACACGTTGAGAGTGGGAGGGCTCATGGGCTGAGTCCTCTGTACCAGGTGGTTGGTTGCTACATATTGCTGGAGATGCATGGGTGCCTCCATTTTGGATTGGATCACCGCCCCATATTAAGTCATTGGAGGCAGCAATTGGTTGCTTTGACAGCCTCAGGTCACACAAAAAACCTAAGACTGCTTTGTTATTCCTTATCTATTACAATTAGAGATGAGCGAGCACTAAAATGCTCGAGTGCTCGTTACTCAAGTCGAACTTTTTCCGATGCTCGAGTGCTCGTTTCGAATAACGAACCCCATTGAAGTCAATGGGAGACTCGAGCATTTTTCAAGGGGACCAAGGCTCTGCACAGGGAAGCTTCGCCAAACACCTGGAAACCTCAGAAAATGATGGAAACACCACGGAAATGGACAGGAAACGTCAGGGGCAGCATGCATGGATGCCTCTGAGGCTGCTTAATTGCAACATTATGCCAAAATTATGGGCAACAGCATGGCGATGACAGAGTGACTGAGTATGGATAGCATCTAAAACATCCAATAATTGACCATGACACTATAGGGGACGGCATGTAGAGGCAGCGGCAGCAGCGGCAGGCTAAAAAAATGTCATGGCGACATACCCCAAATGGACTCAGGCTTCAAACCAATTAAAAAAATTCCTTTTGGCTAGAATAACGTGTAGCACTGTACGTATCAGTATTTTGCCTGGTTAAGGCGGCAGAGAGGAACCAAAGGAGGTGAGCAAGAAGCGCTGAAATTATTTCCTATGTGAACAAAAGGTTGACGGTATATTCAGTCGATAACACAGCATGGTGGCGACATAGTGACCAAGTTCCATAACGTATCTGGTGAAACACCCGAAAAATGAGCCTGACACAGCTCATTTGCTAAGGGGACGACAAGTGGAGGCAGCCATGGAGACGACTTCCATGATTAAGAGTGACAGTATGGGGCACCCATATTGCGCTGCTATGATTGAAACTTCAGGTCTCCAGCATGGAGGCGACAGATGGGCTGAGTTCCATTATGTATCTGGTGAAACATCCGAAAATTCTGCCTGACACAGTTCGTTTGATAAGGGGATGATGTGCTGTATTTCCTCTCGCGCTCTGCCGTCTGGGGTATAGACAGTTAAAAGTTGTGCATGGAGACATTGGTGGATGCTGTGGAGGATCGTGGAGGCGAAATGGACAGGAAACAGCAGGGGCAGCATGCATGGATGCCTCTGAGGCTGCCTAATCTTGGGATGGAGCTGGCGGTCCGCTGCCACGCGACCTGTCCAAGCCCCTGTCTCTCGGCTCCTCCCCACCCAAAATGGGCCTGGGAGCCAGAAGCGTTTACTTTGAAAATATTATAATTTTCAAAGCAGACGGAGTCGTTTGAATATTTCATCTAGGAATAATGGAATAGCATAGCGGTTCTATTTTTGTAATTTTTTTCGCAAATGGTTCCATGATTAAGAGCGACAGTATGGGGCATCCATATTGCGCTGCTATGATTTCAACTTCAGGTCTCCAGCATGGCAGCGACAGATGGGCTGAGTTCCATTATGTATCTGGTGAAACACCCGAAAATTCTGCCTGACACAGCTCGTTTGATAAGGGGACGATGTATGGAGGCAGTAAGGTAGTAGTAGCCTGTCCAAGCCCCTGTCTCTCGGTCATCCCCACCCAAAATGGGCGTGGGGCCAGAAGCGTTTACTTAGAAAAAATTATAATTTTCAAAGCAGACGGGGGCTACAAACAGCACTTCTAAGAACCTTTTGTATAAGATCAAGTGTAGTAGTGTTCTTATAAGTAATTGGCCTGGTTATGGCGGGGGAGGGGAACGTAAACAGATGCTCAAGTAGTGCTGAAATAATATCGGTAAATGATAAAAGATTGGCGATATATTTTGTGGATAACACAGCAGGGTGGCGACAAAGTTAACAAGTTTGATGTGGAAGCCGTGAAAACAACCCAAAATTCTACCTGACACAGCTCGTTTGCTAAGGGGACGATGTATAGAGGCAGCTATGTGGACGACTTTTGGAGGCAGCTATGGAGATGATGTGTGGAGGTAGCAATGGAGACAATTAAATTTGGATAGTGCCTGTATGTGGCAGTCCAAAAAAGTTTTCAAACAAGAGGACCGGGTAGGTGGCCCTCCATAAAAATTAAATGTTGGCCCTGGCAAAAAATATCCAGTTTCCTCTGCTTTAGTGTACAAAGAGGAGGAGAATGAGGAGTAATGCATACATTATTCAGGTTGAGCTGCTTTTAACTGTTGGAGAATGGAAATCCTGAGAAATCCAGACTTTATTCATCTTGATAAGCGTCAGCCTGTCAGCGCTGTCAGTCGAGAGGCGTGTACGCTTATCGGTGATGATGCCACCAGCTGCACTGAAAACCTGCTCTGACAACACGCTAGCTGCAGGGCAGGCAAGAACCTCCAAGGCGTAAAGCGCCAGTTCGGGCCACATGTCCAGCTTTGAAACCCAGTAGTTGTAGGAAGCTCTGTGATCATTTAGGACAATGGTATGGTCAGCTACGTACTCCCTCACCATTTTTCTGTAAAGATCAGCCCTACTCTGCTGAGTCTGGGGACAGGTGACAGTGTCTTGCTGGGGTGACATAAAACTTGCCAAGGCCTTGTAAAGCGTACCCCTGCTAGTTCTGGACAAGCTGCCTGCTCGCCTACTCTCCCTCGCTACTTGTCCTGCAGTAGTACGCCCTCTGCCGCTAGCGCTGTCAGAAGGGAAATACTGTTTCAGCTTGTGCACCAGGGCCTGCTGGTATTCATGTATTCTCACACTCCTTTCCTCTCCAGAGATGAGAGTGGAAAGATTTTGCTTGTACCGTGGGTCCAGGAGAGTGAATACCCAGTAATCAGTGGCTGGAATAAATTCTTTGAACGTGAGGGTCACGGGATAGGCAGCCTAGCATGAAATCTGCCATATGCGCCAGAGTCCCAAGCGCAAGAATTCACTCCCCTCACTGGCCTGACTCTCCATTTCCTCCTCCTCCTGCTTCAACTCCTCTTCTTCTGCCCATACACGCTGAAGGACTGAGCAATGCTCCCCTCTTCTGTCTCGCCTACATTCTCCTCCTCTTCCTCCTCATCCTCCTCCACCTCCTCCGATACGCGCTGAGAAACAGACCTGAGGGTGCTTTGGCTATCAATAAGGGAATCTTCTTCCCCTGTCTCTTGTGACGAGTGCAAAGCTTCCGACTTCATGCTGACCAGAGAGTTTTTCAACAGGCCAAACAGCGGGATGGTGAGGCTGATGATGGCGGCATCGCCACTGACCATCTGTGTTGACTCCTCAAAGTTACTCAACACCTGCCAGATATCAGACATCCACGTCCACTCCTCATTGTAGACTTGAGGAAGCTGACCAGTTCTGGTGGAAGTTGACATCTGGCAGTCTACAATCGCTCTGCGCTGCTGGTAAACTCTGTATAACATGGTTAATATTGAATTCCACCTTGTGGGCACGTCGCACATCAGTCGGTGAGCGGGCAGTTGGAAGTGGCGCTGCGCTGTCCTGAGGGTAGCAGCATCTGTGCTGGACTTCCTGAAATGCGCACAAATGCGGCGCACCTTCGTGAGCAAATCGGACAGATTGGGGTATGTCTTGAGGAACCGCTGAACTATGAGATTTAACACATCGGCTGACAACCGTGTCTCCTCATCGTCCGACACCTCTTTACAAACTTCTTCCACTACGTCAACAATGTCATCATCACCCACAGACTGCGACCGGTGGAAAACCTGGGCATCGGGAAAGAGCTCAACAACAACCTGACAAGTGGTTTGTGACTCTGGGAAGGGTTCAGAAAACAGTTCCTCAGAGTATGCTGGCTCAAATGCCAAATGTTCCTAGGAGGGAGCAGATTGGAGAGAAGGAGGTTGAGTTGGAGGAGTGTTCATTTGGGTAACATGGGTGGACTGCGTGGAAGACTGACTGGTGGACAAATTAGTTGAAGCATTGTCCGCAATCCAAGACATCACCTGTTCTGGCCTCAACAGTGCTCTACCACGAGTCCCAGTAAATACCAAAAAAATAGATGAAAAAAGGGAAATCCATGCCAATAATAATCTTATGAAATAGAGAAACTTTATTGATAACAAATTAATTCTTTAAAATGTACTAGAAAATTCCAGGAGAGATAATACATGAACAACCCAGGTAAGGGTACACAGCTGTATATAGAGTAGTGCAAAGGGAGCGCAGCTCCTAATGGCAGTAATGTGTACTGCACCACATAACAAAAACTCATGCCCAGACACAGAAGTTAACCCCTTAAGGACGCAGCCATTTTGCAGGTTAAGGCTCAGCCCGATTTTTTGGATTCTGACCTGCGTCGCTTTATATGGTTATAACTTTTGAACACTGTTACTTATCAAAACGATTCTGAGATTGTTTTTTTCCCCACATGTTGTACTTCATTTTAGTGGTAAATTTTGGCTGATTAGTTTTGCGTTTATTTACAAAAAAAAAGAAAATATGATAAATTTTTGGAAAAATTTGCCATTTTTGAAATTCAAAATCATTGCGTTTCCAGGCAGATAGATTTACCACCTAAATAAGTTGCTGAATAACATTTCCCATTTGTCTACTTTACATTTTCATAATTTTTGATATGTCTGGATAATTTATTTTGATGTCACGCGGCTTACAAAAAGAATATCGCTTTTCCGGATTTTCAGAATTGACTATTTTGGGGATAAATACAGTTTGGAATGAAATTTTACATATTTAGCATGAAAACCCCCGTATATAACCAACCCATTTTCAAATCTGCACCCCTCAAGCTATCAGAAACCGCTTTTACGAAGATTGTTAACCCCTTGAGATCTTCATAGTAATTGAATCAAAATGGAGGTGAAATTTAGAATGGTCAAATTGTTCCCTTATACGTTCATTTAGCACTAAAATTTACACATTTCCAAAATATAAAAAGAGAAAACCCACCATACAATTTGTTCTGCAATTTCTCCTGAGTACAGAGACCCCCCACATGTGGCCGTTACTTGTTTTATGGGCGCACAGCGAGACGCAGAAGGGAAGATCGCCTTCATCTGCCAGATTTTAGTTCCTCATTGGCCCCTTTTGAAGGCTATAATTTCGCTTTGCTTTATTGGGCCATGTGATGCCATTTTTTTTGCGCGATTAGATGTTTTTGCTTGTTACCATTTTGTTGGGTTGGTATCACCTATTGTTGAAAATTTAGGAACTTTTTTTGAGGCAGGAGTAGAAAATCATCAATTCTGTACTGGATTTTTTACTCTTTTTTTTTGGTGTTCACCGTATAGCCTAATAATCATTGTTATCTTATTCTATGGGTCGATCATTACGGGGATACCAGACTGTAATATATTTCTTACGTTTTACTAAATTTGTCAACAAAACCCTAATGGGGAAAAATCTACATTTATTATTGCCGTCTTCCAAGTGGCATAACATTGTTCTATTTTTTTGGCTACAGAGCTGGTTGATGGCTTGTTTTTTGCGCGACATTTTTCTACTTGCACCAGTATCATGTCGGAGTACACATGGTTTTTTGATCGCATTTATAGCATTTTTGTGGGATTGAATAGCTAAAAATCATAATTTTGGAAGGTTTATAGCAGTTTTCTTTTACGGCGTTTATCGTGGGGTTTCAATAATGATTTACTTTTATTCACGGGTTGTTTACGGACGCGGTGATACTATATATGTGGGGTTTGTGTTATGATTAGACTTTTTTTTTTTGTTATATGTCTCTTATATGTTTTGGGGGTTTTGGGCATTTTTAGTGATTTATATACTTTATTTTTTTATTGAATAACATTTTTTTTTTACTTTTTCACTTTATACCATGGTACATGAACAAAAATCCTCTGATTGCTTGTTCATTGATAATACTTCTGAATACTCATGTATTGCAGAGTATTATCAGTGTCAGCCTATACACTTGCATAGGCTGGCACTGTGCCAGTAAGATGACGTCACAGACGCCATCTTACTGGCAATTCTTGCAGGTAACTCTGGGGTCCAGATCGGACCCCAGAGTTACTATAGCAACGATCGGCGCACCCCGAAAACGGTTCGGGGGGGCCGATCGTGGGGGAAAGACCCCCCAGATACATGTTAGATGCCGCGGTCGCGCTGACCGCGGCATTTAACGGGTTAAGCACCCCGTCTTTCCCGATGCCGGTTCGGCTCAGATCTTGAGCCAAACCGGCATCAGCTCAGCGTCCGATATATCGGACGCTGAGCGCTAAGTCACTGAGCTCAGCGTCCGATATATCGGACGCTGAGCGGGAAGAGGTTAAGCAAATAAATACTACAAATAAACATGCAGTTATTTGAAAAAGTATCAGACCCAAAAAAGGATAAAAATCTGTGAAAGGGAAATCCCATGGACCACAGTACCTGGTGTTCAGCCCCCCACGCGCGTTTCAACCCGCTGGTCTTTCTTTAATAAGATTATTATTTGCATGGATTTCCCTTTTTTCGTCTATTTTTTTGGTATTTATTCAATAATTGTGAGGGCCACCTCTTATGTATAGAACAAGCAAATCGTCCAGTTCGGACGTGTATACCCAGTTGCCACTAAAACATAACTTTTAATGATATTTATTTAAAAGGTAAAAACTAACATAGTACAGTAGATGAAAGGAGAGGGTACAATTCCAATAAACTAAAGTTAAAATTACAGTCAGTTAGGTTGTCAGAGCTTTATTCTTCTCTCTATGATGGATCGGGGGGCAAGTCATATGAGTGTTATCACAGTGTGATGATGATATACTCCGGATTAGTTTTGACTTTTCACTGTAGTTTGATTAGTGAAAAGAGCTCCAGAAGGCATTCACTCCTATTTTTCTGTTTGGAAGCCTTCAAAGGGTATATGTGGGGGTGCGTAAGTCCTCCCTATCTAGAGGTAGGTGTCGCCCATCTGATGGTCTCACACTCCAAGGATTAATGCGGTCCTGCCTCTCTTAACCCTTTTAATGAATTCCGGTATGTATTTTGTAAATTCTACACTCCGGTAGATATTTTAAACACTCTACACTCAATAAATTCTCGCTTCATTGATATCCCTCTTTTGCTCTACAACTCTCTGCTTCACTAAAATCCTAACAATATAGCCCCCCCGACATGTTTCACTGCATAGAGCAGCGTCCTCAGGGGTGCCGGGGCTACAATGCGGCACACCACGTGAATTCCTGTTCTTTATAACTTCTCATCATGACGTAATGAAAAAGGGCCGTTCCTCGTATCCAATCCATGAGCTAAATTCCAATAGCCAATAACGGCAGGGGGCTGTGTCCCTTATTATCCAATCCGCATAGAATCACAATAGAACATCACTAAGAGCGGCCATTCTCTGCGCATGTCAGTTTTCCTTAGTGACGATTATTTTTGTCTCAATGCGCATGCGCATGGGCTCCATGTCTAGAGTTCTGTGCATGTCCGTTTAACTTAGTTCAGATTTCGGCACTTCCACTGCGCATGCGCATCGACTTAATATTTTGTGCGCTCAAATCCCTTCCTCCGCGCGTGCGCGCGGACTTAGGGCTCCGTGTGTTCAATTCCTTCTCTCCGCGCATGCGTGCGGACTTAGAGCTCCATGAGCTCGATTCCCTCTCTCCGCGCGTGCGTGCGGACTTAGGACTCCGTGAGCTCAATTCTTTCCCTCCGCGCGCATGACAACGGACTTAGATGGTATTCCACTATATTTCCTATATTTCCTACTTATCTCATAAGTTCAAAGTGGGCCCGGGTGAGTATGCAATTTCTGCTGGCTAGGAATTATTTGTTAACATTAAGGAGTATAGAGATGTAAAGGTGAATATGCAGTTTCTGCTGGCTAGGAATTATTTGTTCATATTAAGGAATATCGAGATGTGAAGGTATCAGATAATAGCGTATCTGCGGTTCATTTTCGGTTCTGATCTTTTTATAGTGCCTCATTTTACATGTCAATACTTTGAGTGGTATACCTCGTTTTACATGTTAATACTTTATGATTAGGTCTTAAGCGACCTCTGTTATTGTTAGTACTGTTAATCTTTGTTGTGTTGTTCTGTTATTTTGAGCACGAGTCCCAGTAAGTTGAGACATTAAGCTAGGGAGTGTAGCTCTGCGGCGTTCCCCTGCTCCCTCATCAGCAGGTGGTGTCTCACCCCGCTAAGGACCACAGCCTCTGACCCCTGCAGTAATTGGCCGCCCTCATCTTCTACCCCTAGCCCTCAGGTTCATTTTAATGAATAAAAAAAATGAGTTTGTTTTTTCTTTTATTCTTACAATACTATCATATGAACTAGTGATTGTGTGATCACTAGTTCATACTAATGCACTGCAATAACCATGTATTGCAGTGCATTAAAAGTGTCAGACTATGCCTCTGCAGCTACTCAGTCCTGCCAGTGGCCTAGCCTAAGGCACCTTGGTGACCGACATAGAAACCCCTATAGGCTGTCACTTAGGGGTTAGAAATGAAGGTTGGTCAGTCTGAGAAATTGGGAAAACTTTGTAGCGTTTTTGCAACTGCAGTTGGGGACACCTTCAAAGAAACTGGCTCCAGGAAAGGACGTGTCACCTCTGCTGGGGAGGATAAGTTCTTCCAAGTCACCAGCCTCATAAATCGCAGGTTAAAACAGCAGCTCAGATTAGATACTAAGTCAATGGCACACAGAGTTATAGCAGCAGACACATCTCTACTGCAGGGCTTCATGGTTGTCCAAATTTGTCATCTTTAGTTCCAACCACCATATCTTTGTACAATGCAGAAAAGGTGAACGAATGGACTCTACATGCCTGGTTCCCACGATGTAGCATGGAGGAGGAGGTGTGATGATGTGGGGGTGTGTCATGGTGCTCCTGCGACCCAAGTTCCAAATCGTAGGTGCACCCGTGTGCCTCCCCGTGACCCTGGAGCCCCACAGCAGCACTCTTCTTCCCTCATTCCAGCAGCGTTCCCCTTGCTCGTGTGTGCACAACCCTGCCTTCTAGGGCAGGCGCACGTCAGCATTCTGAGATTAAAATGGCGGCGGCCGTCCGCCTTTGTTGTTAAATTCCCGGCCCCTTCCTGTGTCCCCTGCCAGATCTTTGTGCCTTGTGCCTTTGAGAAAGGTTCCCTGTGTTATTCCTGCGATTATTGTGATTTCCCATTGTGACCTCAATTCCTGTTCCTGACTAAAATTCTCTGCCGCCTGTCCTGATCTTCTGCTACGCTCCTGACTCTGATCCCGTGCTGCCTGGCCCAATGGCCCCTATATGTTGTTTATACTGTATACTCTGAAATGGAAAGGGATTAGAGATCAGAAAGTATTTTTTCCGTCTATTAAAGGGGTATCCCCACTAAGACAAAAGTATTAAATATACTCTGGATAACAAAATAACACATTTTCTATTTCAGTGTTATACTCAAGTAGTGTATATACTCAAGTATAAGCCGACCCAAGTATAAGCCGAGGCCCCTAATTTTACCACAAAAACCTGGTAAAACCTATATATTTTTACTCGAGTATAAGCCAAGTTTGGGTTTTCAGCACATTTTTTTGTGCTGAAAAACTAGGCTTATACTCAAGTTTATATGGTAATAAAAATACAACATTTCACAAATATAATTCCAAGCTTTCTCTACCAGTTCTGATGCTTTTATTTTGGTTGGACTTGGATACAACCAACTATACTGACTATAGTTGAAGAGTGAAGAAATCAGACAATACCTTTTTGAGGCTAACTGAGTATATTTGATGGTGAGCTTTCGAGAATACTAGTATTCTTCGTCAGACATGATGTTATGCATGAAACAGAAAATTCACAGCATTATATACACACTAAACAGTGATCATCAAAGGATATTAAAAAACTCTAAAACAGATTGATAAAAACAGGGACATCTTATTACAACAGGATGGCAATAAAAACATTCAAACCTATGATGTGAGACACATGAACCCTGGCTCTTATCTGCTTGTGGTCTCCAGGTCAGAGATAGGAGGTCATGAAGCTGGCAGAATGTAAGACTAGAGATGAGCGAGCACTAACAGCTCGAGTGCTCGTTATACGAGACAAACTTTTCCTGATGCTCGAGTGCTTGTCTCGAATAACGAGCCCATTGAAGTCAATGGGAGACTCGAGCATTTTTCAAAGGGACCATGGTTCGGGAATAAAATGTGTTAATTAATTGAAAAAGAATGTCTTCTGATAAGTTAGCAGATGTATGCAAACATCTGCTATCTATTCTTCACTGTTCCGCGCGTAATTATCTCCCGACAAGTTAGCAGATGTGAAGAACAGTGAAGAATAGAATAAAAACAGTGAACACAGTGACCACAGGATCATTTAAGTGAAAAACACAGTGCAGAACACAGTGAAGAATAGATTGCAGATGTTCGGACATCTGCTTACTTGTCGGGAGATACGCCTGTCCCGGGATCCGCTGTCTTCTCACTGAAGTCTCCCCGATGTCTCCGTGCCGCTGCCCGATGTCCGTGCCGCTGCCCGATGTTCCGTGCCCGATGTCTCCGTGCCCGATGTCACCGTGCCCGATGTCCCGTGCCCCGATGTCTCCGTGCCCGACGTGTCACCATGCCCCGAGTCTCCGTGCCCCGATGTCACCGTGCCCCGATGTCTCCGTGCCCGATGTCTCCGTGCCCCTGTCTCCGTGCCGATTGTCTCGTGCCCGATGTTCTCCGTGCTCCGATGTCACCGTGCCCCGATGTCACCGTGCCGATGTCTCCGTGCCCCGATGTCACCGTGCCCCGATGTCTCCGTGCCCCGATGTCACCGTGCCCCCGATGTCTCCGTGCCCCTATGTCTCCGTGCCCGATGTCTCCGTGCCCCGATGTCTCCGTGCCCCATGTCTCCGTGCCCCGATGTCTCCGTGCCCCGATGTCTCCGTGCCCCGATGTCCCCGCTGCCCCGATGTCTCGTGCCGATGCTCCGTGCCCCGATGTCTCCGTGCCGATGTCCCGTGCGCTCCGTGCCGCTGCCGTGCTCCGCCTGCCGATGTCTCCGTCTCCGGGTTGTCTCTGGTGCTCCCCGGTGTCTCTGTGGTGCCTCCCGTGTCTCTGTCCTGCCACTGGCTCATTGTAACGAATCTGCAGAAGCCATGTAGCCTCGTGTCAAAAGAAGACCCGAGGCTACCATGGCAACCAATCGCCGCCCCCCCTGACGTTCGGGGGCGTGGCGATGCATTAAAGATGGCGGCGCCCGGCGGCAATGACATAGTTAATAGCCGCGATGGTGCAAGCACCGACCGCTGGTTATTAGCGGTGGGGGTTTTCTGCAAATGCAAAAACCCCCACCTGTTGAAGAGGACTCAGCCCGTGACCCTCTTACACATCCCTTATACCTCTGCGCCGTAGAGCTACGGCGCAGAGCGTTAAGGGGTTAATTTCAGATATGTGCGAGTTCATGCACTGATGGTGTCTCTGGCCTGTTTCCCCAACATAAAGGCCTGTGGTTGGACACTGCTGACACATAATAAGGTAGACCACGGATGTGCTGTCATGTTTTACACCTGCTTTGCAGGCAGGTGAGGTACCATTTTCTGATGGAGGTCTCAGGGCACTCCGGACAACCAGTTGTTTTAGGTTGGTGGTTGCCGAAAGAAGGAGAGGAGGGACTGGAAATATTCTTTTAGTCTTGTATCTTTATGCAGAATCGGTTGTAGTTCCTTGGCAATGTGACGTAGGATCTCCAGTTGTGGGCTGTAAGTGACTACTAGGGGTACTCTGGCCTCGTGTTGGGTCTCCTTATATTTGAGTAAATCATCTCTGCTGATGGCTGCTGCTTTACCCAACTGGAGAAATTCAGACCTGGCTCCAGGAGGTGTTTTCCCGGCCTTTCTTGTGTGAACAGATGCGGTTGTAGCGTATGGCCTGGCTGTATATGATAGATTGTCTGGTATGTTTGGGGTGAAAGCTGTTATTTCTCAGGTAGGCCGTTCTGGCTGTTGGTTTATGGATATTGTTGTGGTTAAGTGGCTGTCTTTAATCTGTATGGTGGTATCCAGAAAGTGTATCTCCTTGTCTAAATAGCTTAGTTCAGATTGATGGTGGGGTTAAAGTTGTTGTAGCCCTCATGGATTGAATTAGGGCCTCCTCACCTGCAGTCCAGATGATCAGAATATCATCAATAACGGAGGTAGATCATGGGTTTTGTGGTGCATGTGGATAAGTAGCACCTTCCAGTTCAGCCATAAAAAGATTGGAATACTGTGGTGCACACCTTGAACCCATTGATGTTCCCATACACTGTAGGTACAGATCCTCTCCAATGAGAAATAGTTGTGGGTGAGCACAAATTGTATGAGATCTGAGACGGTTCTGTTGGTAAGTTGTGCTTCTCCATGTGTGCCCGGCATGCTGCTATTCCATATTTATGGGGGATGTAGTGTATAGAGATTACACATTCAGGTGGCCAGAATTGTACCATCAGGAAGTGGCCTACAGTCTTGAGTTTATTTAAACGGTCAGTAGTGTCCTGGATGTAGCTAGGAGTACTTCTGACCAGGAGTTTAAGGAGATTTTCCACCCAACCGAGATACTTTCCGTCAAGGTGCCATGCCAGAAATAAAGGCCTTCCTGGATTACCATCTTTGTGTATCTTGGGGAGCATAGAAGCAGCCTGGCCTGGGATCCTCTGGGATAAGAAGGTTGACCTTCGTTGTGTTGCATCTCAGTTGAAAACTTCTTGGTCATATCAATAAGTTGCTTCTTGTAGGCCTTTGTTGGATCACTCTCAAGTTTAATATAATGATGGGGTTGGACAGCTGTCCGTTTGCTTCCTTGATATAGTCAGAAGTATTCATTATGACTATTGCACCTCCTTTGTCTGCAGGTTTTATGATGATATCTGGGGTTGCTTTCAATGATATAATAACCCTTTGTTCCTGCAGGGTTAGGTTATTTACTTGTTTCTTTCTTTTCCAGGATTTCAGTTTTCACTTTTTTTCTGAAGTGGTCAATGTATTTGTCCAGTGTTAAGTTGGTTCCAGATTGGGGGTTCAGGTAGATCTTTTTGTTGGGTTGCTGTTGAACTGTTCTGTCTCCAAATCTGTGCTGTGATGAAAGTCTCTGTCATGGAAATATTCTCTGAGTCTTATTTTTCTGAAGATCCTCCATGTCATTAAAGAGCTTAATTTTGTCCACAGATCTTGCAGGGCAGAAGGACAGACCTTTGTGAGAGAACTGACATCTCATGTTTGTCAGGCTCATAGGAGGAAAGGTTCACAACACAGCTCTGGTGACCTGGCTGAGCACTGTCTAGTTGAGCAGATTCCTCAAGCATGAATAGCTTCTCACGTACTGCAGGGGAGCGGCAGGAAGAAGAGAGCACTACAGACAGAGGCAACTTGTTCAGTACTGCTCTACAGCAGCAGCGGCATGAGGTCAGAGACTGGCACAAGGCAAATTCTTTAGTGGCAGCAACATGGTAGGCGACAGTGTGGTACAATGTTAGAGCCTGGAGGCGGCAGTGGGCAGCAGCAGCAGCATGAGTAGAGAGAGGCACAATGAAAATTTGGGAGGTGGCAGCAACATGGTAGGCCACAGCATGGCACAATGATAGAGCGTGGAGGTGCGCAGCAGCAGGAGGTCAGAGTGTGAGGGTGGGTGACAATTCCAGTCCCTGGAAAAGATGGTGGGAGGCAGATGGAGCAACTGGCAGCAGATGTGTGGCATCAGGTGAGTCCCAGCATCAGAATAGTGGCTGAGGCAGGTTGTTAGAAGAGACTCATTTCTCAACGTTTGGGGGAGGCGTCAGGCTGATCTAATCTGATGCAAAGCATTGTGTATTGAAAACCTGGCCGATTCCACACCCGATTATCTTGACAAAGGTTAGTCTCTCCACATTACGGGTGACAAGCGGGTTCTCCTTCCCTCTAGGTCATTATTAGTATAATAGTAAGTTCAAGCATTTAACATTCAAGGCAATGAATAATTTATTTTACTACAAGAAAAATAGAAGTCTTTTACTGTATCCCTTTCTGTTTTTATAGAAATTGTTGTTTAAAAATTAGAGATGGGCGAATCGATTCTAAAGATTCTAACTCTGGTTAGAATTTAAGGAAAAATTTGATTTGTCACGAAGCCGAAGACTATGCTGATCACGGGAACAAAGTTCTTTTTTCCCCTCTTTTTTCTGCTAAAGGAGCGAGAACAACGTTTGAACATGGGCAGAGAGGTCGGGAAGGAGAAAGGAACACCCCCGATGACATCTGCAGACCTGTAAGCCAATCAGTGACGGCAGGCTTATGTGATGTCACACAGCACTATAAAACCCAGCCATTTTACATCTCGCACTTCACACTTCATGTGCTGCTTGTAGCGTGTAGTTTGCTGCTACCGTTCTGTGTAGTAACGATTCTTGCTGCAATCCCGGTTGTTTTTTAAGGGGATCTGTATACCCCAAATAGCAATTCATTTTAGTGACAAAATCGAAAGGAAGAATCTGGTGGACTTCATGCACAGCAGTAGCTATTGACGGACCAATCCCTGGTTGTCTTTAAGGGGGATCTGTATACCCCAAATAGCAGTTCTATTTAGTGACAAAATCGAATAGGAAGAAATCTGTTTGACTTTCATCCATCTGCAGTAGCGATTTCTTTATGCAGCTGCATGTAGCTGTAGTGATTTGTGGACCTCTCACTGGGGGTCAGTTGTAGGGTATCTGTATAATGCACATTGCCATACTTTTTTGGGGCCTATAGTTTACAGCCAGATTTAGTGTCAATCCAAGTAGTTATACAGTGATTTTCGCAAATATTACACTGTCAGTTGTGGGGTATCTGTATAACGCTCATTCCCATACCTTTTTGGGCTATAGTTTACAGCCAGATTACATGTAAATCCACGTACTTTATACAGTGATTTTCGCAGAATTACACTGTCAGTTGTGGGGTATCTGTATAAGCACATTCCCATACCTTTTGGGCTAAGTTACAG
This sequence comes from Engystomops pustulosus, assembly GCA_019512145.1. Classification (NCBI taxonomy): domain Eukaryota; kingdom Metazoa; phylum Chordata; class Amphibia; order Anura; family Leptodactylidae; genus Engystomops; species Engystomops pustulosus. Next base: position 147,755,509 of record CM033646.1, read on the forward strand.
CCAGATTTATGTGTCAAATACACTTAGTTTATAAACCATTATGTAGACAGAAAGGTGGCAGGTGGAGCAGGCAGAGGTGGCAGTACACGTAAGGGGATGTCCAGCAAGGGGACTCTGTGAGGCCAGAACTGCCGTTGTCATCTAGCGCGCAGTGTCTTGATCAACAACCCAAAGGTTGTGTGAATGTGTTGACTAGGTCATCCAATTCCTCAAATATAACATCTGACAACCCCAGCCAAGAGTCTGTGGGTTCCTCAGATACAACAATTAGTTGGCATGGCCCAGGAGCAGCCAGAGGCCTCACTGTACTCAACCAGCCTCTGTCCTGTTCTTTCCCGCAGCCACTACGTGGTTGCTACTAGGGTGTTCTGGGCTCAGCGCCACTATTCAGTGAGGTCGAAGTGTTTGAGGACAGTCAGCAGCTGCTTGGCAGGGAAGAGGTGGGGCAGACTTCCGCTGCTTCCTGCAGTAGGCAGGCTGTGCATACTGACACCGTGAGGAGAGTAGAAGTGACCTGGAAACGCAAATTGGCGATGATGTAGCTGATCGCACTTGGGAGCGGTGGTGTGCAGAGGGGATTCATCATCGTCAGGCGAAGAGGGTGTCAGCTTGTGCGTCAGGCAGCGGACAGGCAGCAGGTGACTGTGGCCGTGAGTCAGCAGGGTGGAAGCGTGTGAGAACTGGAGCGAAACGTTCTGCGGGTACAAATCCCGACTCGCAGGTCCAAGTAAGCAGTGGCACAGGGTCAGCGAGGCAGCGGCGGTAGTAGTCACTCAATGCAGAGTGTTGGCAGTAAAATTACCACCTCGGCAGTGTGGCACTTTTTTGTAAAGACACCAGAGGAGCCGAGCGGTGGTATATGTCGTATCTGCGGGCATAAAGTGATGCGTGGCCAGGGAGCTAACCTTGGCACCACGGCCGCGCCAACAAGCAGCGTCACCATCACATGGTCTAGAGAAACGGTGTCAGATGTGGTCCATCCTGCAGCCGAAGCAACAGCAGCAGCAGCACCTAGTGGCACGCATTCTGTTTCAGCAAGTCAAGCTCCAACACCTCTGCTGAAGGGAGCTGTTTGTCTTTGACATCATATGCAGTCCAGATACTCCTGCTCCTTGTTGGTAGTTGTTGGTACTGCAGTCTCTCCCTTTCCAAGTAATGGACTCTGCACCCTTCAGAGAACAATGGCTTTGGCCTTTTTCCACAAAGGCACTTCCAGCCCTTCACCATTATGAACACACAGAAGGTGGGCCAGTCCTGAGCTTATCAGTTTCTTCCACGGTGCACGCCAGCGCGGACTGTAGAGCTGTAACTATGGTCGGGCCATTACATGTCCTTTACAGCCACTGGGTGAATGTGCTTCCCTCCCAGCCACACCAACAACTTCCACAGAGACGGCGCTTTCTCCTCCAGTTGTCAAACGCTGCTCCTGCGCCAGTGTCCACTCCTCTCCTCCTTCTCCACAACCACCTCACCTCCACAAGTGCTGCTACTCATACCACATGTGCAGGGCACAGCGGTGTCATGCAGTTCTACCTGGTTTGCCTGGGCGAACAAATCACACAGGGGAGGGGAACTACTCGTGCCATGCAACAAGAATAATGTTGGCTTTCTCCAGGACAACTAAAAATCGGAAACATAGTGAAGACAGGAAGGAACATGTGTCCAGCTGCAACAAGGAGGGTGGTGCCATGGCACCTGCAGGGCGCAAGTGTTTCAATCTGATAGTCAACAGTTCCATAATCTTCCAGCCTCTGCAAGACATGCTAAAAATGACCAGAGCAACGCATTCCAGCATTTCTTACAAAGCCAAGCACACCTATCCTTCCGAGTTGCAGCGTTCAGACCGTGGCCCCCCCTACCCCACACATAGTCTGATAGTCGACTGTTTCCACCTGTTTGGAATTCAGCCCCATATGTTAGCCTGTATGAAAACGAGAAAAGCCATTAATGATTTTTTTTGATGATGCAAGCAGACCGTTAGTACTCCCCTGTGTAACTTTGATGTCAGGACCACTGGCAGCTCATGCAACGACCCTGCCGTTTGCTCAGGCCCTTTGAGAGGGCCAGGGACAGCGGGATGAATAATCATGCCATCATTCCAACTGCTCATGTCCTGAACTCAGCTGTGTAAAACCCTGTCTGGTCAGGGCACTGGAGAAGTGGAGACTACCATCCATGGGCCCACAGGAGTCCAGTGGGGGCTAACTGGAGGAGGATGAGGAGGCTGACATAAGCACAAGCAGAGTTCTGGGTGAGACTCAGTGTTTTTCGCACTGAAGTAGTGGAAGTGATGAAAGAGAGCGCAGAGGAGCATCGGAGGAGGTAAAGAGAGCGATGCAGGATCTGACCCAGTAAGCACCGTTGGCCGTATAACTAGTGGAGATGGAGGCCGGAAAGTCCTCACGTCACTTGCGCAGATGCCCGCAGCATGCTACTTTGCCTAACTAGTGACAGCCGATAGTCCAACATCCGCCCTAGGGATATGATTTTTGGCCTCTCCACCCCGTGACCCTCCTACTGGGCAAAAATGGGTGATTTTTCCACTGCTGGATGGGAGAAACAACTGGCATACTATAGTGAATACCTGTGCACAAGTTTGCGCCTTCCCATAGCGCCTTGTCCAACCTCTGTACAGGTCTGACCGGGGGATTCCTGGCAGTCTGCGTGCGTACTACATCCCACAGCTACTGTGGGGAGCTGGGTGGGTGAGCATAGCAGATCCAATCGCACTTAGCTGAAGTCCTGGATTCCTAATGAGCCAACTTCCTTCCGCCCGCAGTGAGGGAGAGGGTTCTGCCACCTACCAGCAGCATGACATGGAGCGATCCTCCCGCAGTGGTGCCTACTTGGACGGCACTTGTACACCTGAGTAGAGGATCCCGGCGGACTACTGGGCAGCCAAATTGATGTCGTGGTCCCCGGCAACCTCCAGAGTTTTGCAGTACGAGAAAGCTGTCCTCCCGCCAGTAATTGGCTCAGAGCAGGTGTTCAGTTGTGGCGGGAAGCCATCGTTTACCCAAGAGAACCCGCTTTGTCCACCCTTTAAGTTTGGTGAGACTGCCTGTGTCAAGATAATCAGGCTTGGATCAGCCAAGGATTTCAAACTCGCTAATGCCTAATGCATCCGATTAGTTCAGCCATTACACTTCCTCGAAACGTTGAGAAAATGAGTCGGTGGTTCTAACTACACTGCCTCAGCCACTATTCTGATGCTGCTACCCACACTGATTGCCACACATCTACTGCCGTTGTAGATTCTGCCTCTACCATCTGTTACCATGGGACTGGAATGTCCGCCACCCCTCCACACATAATCATGTTTTGCCACTCTGCAGGCTCCTGCTGTTGCGTGCCACCTCCACACCATCATTGTGCCACCCTGCATGCTCCTGCTGCTGCGACGGCAACCTCACACCTATATTTCATGTGGCAGGGGCCCTGCGGGCTCCTGCTGCTGCTGCTACTGAGCCACCAACAAGTCGATATCATTGTGGCCACTCTGCGGGTTCCTGATGCTGCTGCTTCTGATCACCTTCAACCTATCATTGTGTGCACTCTGCAGGCTCTGCTACTCTGACTGTGCAACCAACACACAATATCATTGTGCCATCTTGCGGGCTCCTGCTGCTACTGAGGCCACCATCACACTGATTAGTGCCGTGCCACTCTGCGTTGCTCCTGCTCTGAAGCCACTCCACACTATTCATTGTGCAACTCTGCAGGCTCCCGTTGCTGGCTGCTTCTAATCCACATCACCACTATATCATTGTGCCACCTCCTGCGGGCTACTGCTAGCTGTAACGCCACCTCCACACTATATCAGTGTGCCCACCACTGCGGGCTCTGCTGCTGCTTCTGATGCCTTCTTCACACACTATCAAATTGTGCCACTCGTGTGGCTCCCGCTTCTGGCCTTCTGATGCCACTCACACTATATTCTTGTGCCACTCTGCTGGCTCTGCTCTATCTGGTGCTACCTCCAGACTCTATAATTGGCCACTGGTGGCTCGCGCTGCTGCTTGCTTCTGATGCCACCTTCACACTATATCATTGTGCCACTCTGCGGGCCCTGCGGCTGCTGACGCAACCTCAACACTATATCATTGGCACCTGCGGGCCTCTCTGCTGCGCTTTGATGCCACCGTTCACACATATCATTGTGCACATCTGCAGGCTCCTGCTGCTACTGAGCCACCTACCATCGACATACATTGTGCCATTTTTTTTTTTTTTTTTTTTTCTCTGCGGGCTCCTGCTGCTCACTGTATGTCCACCCTCCAGACTCTATCATTGTGCCACCCTTTAGGCCCTGCTGACTGATCCACCAAATCCACACTATTCATTGTGCCACTCTGTGGCCTTCACCATGTTGCCGCCACTTCCACACCACTCCTGACCTCATGCTGTCCGCTGCTGGTGACACCTTTGGAGTTTTTTTTTCAAGGCCTGATTTTTCGGAAACTTGTAATAGTATAATGGAGGGGTGTCCTCCATCCTGGCTTGCTACTGATGCACCTCCACCATAACATGTGCCACCTGTGGCTTCCCTGAGCCTTGCTGACCACTGTGTTGCTGACACTGTGGGCTTCCTGGCGACTGCCGCCACCTCCACATCTTTATTATTTTGCCACTTTGTGGCCTCCTGTTGGCCTGCTGATGCTGCTGCTGCCGCCGCCACCTCCGCACCTTGTCATTGGAAACTCTGTGCTTCTGTTCTGCCACCATGTGCCGACACCATGTGGCTCCTGTTACTGCCACCATCTCCACACTCTTATTCATTGTGCCACTTTGTGGCCTATTGTTGCTGATAACTCGGACGCCGCCACCTCCAGCTCTTTCTCTGTCATTGGACCATCTGTGGCTTTCCTGTGATGCACCATGTGGATGAACTGTGGGCTACGGCTGCTGCCGCCATCTCCCACACTCTTTATCATTGTGCACTTGTGGCCTCCTGTTACTGCTGCTGGGCGGCTGCCTCCACCTTCACACTCTTATCAATTGTTGCCAACTTTGTAGGCCACTCATGCTGCTGCCAAAATGGACCGATGTCTCCCTGGGGAAAACCATGTGATTTCCCTAATGCTGTTTTCAACCTCCACCACTCATGACGTTGCCAGAGGTTTGGTTTCACTTCACTTCATCTGCCAGAAGGTGTTTTTAAAAGCTTCAGGATGATAGCCCAAAATGCTAAGGAGTGGTTACAGAACACACAGGACATGGCAAGATCCCATTGTCTGCTTCATCTCTGGATCAATTTTGGAGCAAACTCCTTTCCTTGTTTTTTGGGCTTTAGCAATAATATGCGTATTGACCGATTGAAGAGGGACAATGACGCGTGAAAAAGAAGGACCAAAAATGATCAGTGAGTCAATGCCAAATATTGCTGCCAACACCCTTCCACTCTTTAGGGGGGTTTCTACATGTATACGCATATGACACCGAAACATATTCTGTTCGTAATCTATTGTCATCTGATGTCAGTGTAAAAAGCGTCACTCTTTGTGTTATAGGGGATTTGGCTCGGTCGAGTGTTTGGTTTCAGATGTTACTTTGTCAGGTGGGTCCTCTTGCGCTTTTTGGTGAAGAAAATTGGCCTCTGTAAGTGACAGTGGAAGTGAAAGAGTTGAAGCGATGAGCGATTCCAAAGTGGCGGCTGTCTTTATTGCAAGGTCATACTAAACACCAGCATTGTTTGAGACCAAACCAAGCTCCTATGCATATTTAAGCATGGGCACAATGTTTACAACACCCCACAGGCTCGTCTGCAGCTAGGTATTACCTGTTTTTAAGCGATTAGTCATGATTCTATTCGATCCGAATCAAATGTTTTCGAAAAATTGCCCATCTCAGATCTATTTATAATCAATTTAAAAAAAGAGACAGGCCTCTTGCCAGGAGACTGCTGGTCACATTGGCAGGCATGTTTACACTTCTCCAAGTTTTCCTGAACCCTTCATTACTCCTCCCTCATTTCTCAATGGGAGGGGGCATGAGGGAGTGAGCTGGCAAGATGCTGGTGGCATGGGAGAGGCTTCCTGGCAATGGTTACCATTTAAAATAAGATATGCCATTATGGATTGTTTTGTACTAATAATTGACTAATAGAAAAACGTCTGACCGCGCTTATAAGCAGTCGGGCATATTCTTGAGGCCACATGAAGTCGGCCACGTCACCGATGGCTTAGGAGTTAGTAAAAGGGCTGGTCCGGGGCCAGGGATAGGACACGCCCCTGTAGCCTCTGCAGTGAATTTACATTTTACAGTTAATAACATAATGTGCAAGTTAGTAATTCCAGGGATTATCACAATGACAGGAAGAGGCAGGAAGGAGGAATCTACAACGGATCTACTTTTGATAGTTAGGATCCGGGTAGGTTTCCTTTAATAGGGAACCCGTCACCAGGAAGACCCAGTTTACACTCCCCCCAGTCCCCACAGAGCATAGTACATACATGCCAAAGTGTTTTGTATAAAAATAGGTTTTACAGAAAAAAAGATATGTTATATTGTACCTTTCATTAGCATATGCGGTGTGGCTAGGCAGTTGCCTTTTGGGAGTGCTGGAAAGGAGCAGTTCCCCCACCTTGGGATTTCAGGCTTCTCAAGGACCTTTCAAATAATGAAACACACATCATTGGGCCTTACGATGCCCCCTGTCCTCTACTGCCATTCCGAAGTGTGGGGAGTTTATATATATTTGAAAAGGTACATGTTTCTCAAGGGTGTGGGGGGGGAAACTGCTACTTTGCAGTCACCTCCCCCAAAAGGACACACCTGCCTAATCACACAGGGCAAGATGTAATGGAAAGGTACAAATAACAATTTTTTTCTGTTAAAACCTATGTTTTATACAAAAAAACACTTTGGCAGTGTAGTACTATGCGCCTGTGGGTACTGGGGGGAGTGCTTAAAAAATGGGTCTCCTGGTGGAGGTCCCTTTAATAGGAAAAGCTGGCAAATGGCTTCATTTTGAATCTCTGTTGGAACATATAGGAGTTTGACAAAAGCTCTTTCAAAGGAAAGGCAAGGCAACGTTTTTTTTCTCTTAGAGAAAAAAATTAAGAAATATTCCCCATAGTGAGCAGGAAACCAGACAAATACGCTTGGGGTTATTAGGGATTGATTGGTTAAAATCTGCACTGTAAAGGGCAAACACTGGATTTGACTGCTGACTGAACAAAAACTGGGCGAAACCAAATGATTTCAGAAGTTTGAGTATTATTTGAGCAATCCGTCAAAAGGTGGTTGCCTTTTTTTTTTTCAATACCACAACCATGTAAGTGCCAGCCTTTACATGCGCCAAATTGCCAAGCTGATGCTTGAAGAGAGAGAGCGGAGAACACATGCACTGGTCATGTTGTTGCCACGCACTGATGAAGGGGTTCAGCTAAGGGAACATCGAATCGCGAACAGGAAATTTTGAAAGGGGAGAGCGTAGGTAGAAGCTAGGTAGCATATAAGTTGCCAAAAAAAAGAATTGCACCAATTGCATTAGCCTCGGAATGTAGAGGAAAAAGTTCTATGAGAATCCAATCGGCAGCCCAATTTCTGTTGGCACGCGTGAAAGGTAATTTGCTAGTTAAGAGACTCCTTGCAGGAAAGGTCACTCAAACATGATAAACAGGAACACTTACTAGAAAGATCCAGGCAAATTTAACTGCGAATATTTTATATTTGAATCAGCCTCCTTCCTGTAAAATGAACATTAAAGATAAACCTAAGAGCCAGCCTAGAAGGGCGTTACTAGAGTCCTTCTATGCTGGTACAGGTGCCAGAGAGCATACGCCATCCACGTGTTCGAAAACTTCTATGTGGTAATGAGAGGATATCAGGCAGGGGGAAGGGCAGTGTGAGGGAGCAGGTGCGGAGGGTGATATGTGTAACATCTCACATTCATGGTGGCCAGAATTGTACCATCAGGAAGTGGGCCTACAGTCTTGAGTTTATTTAACAGGTCAGTAGTGTCCTGGATGTAGCTAGGAGAACTTCTGACCAGGAGTTTAAGGAGATTTTCCACCCAACCTGAGATACTTTCCGTCAAGGTGCCAATGCCAGAAATAATAGGCCTTCCTGGATTACCATCTTTGTGTATCTTGGGGAGCATATAGAAGCAGCCTGGCCTGGGATCCTCTGGGATAAGAAGGTTGACCTTGTGTTGCATCTCAGTTGAAAACTTCTTGGTCATATCAATAAGTTGCTTCTTGTAGGCCTCTGTTGGATCACTCTCAAGTTTAATATAATGAATGGGGTTGGACAGCTGTCTGTTTGCTTCCTTGATATAGTCAGAAGTATTCATTATGACTATTGCACCTCCTTTGTCTGCAGGTTTTATGATGATATCTGGGGTTGCTTTCAATGATATAATAACCCTTTGTTCCTGCAGGGTTAGGTTATTTACTTGTTTCTTTCTTTTCCCCAGGATTTCAGTTTTCACTTTTTTTCTGAAGTGGTCAATGTATTTGTCCAGTGTTAAGTTGGTTCCAGATTTGGGGGTTCAGGTAGATCTTTTTGTTGGGTTGCTGTTGAACTGTTCTGTCTCCAAATCTGTGCTGTGATGAAAGTCTCTGTCATGGAAATATTCTCTGAGTCTTATTTTTCTGAAGAATTCCTCCATGTCATTAAAGAGCTTAATTTTGTCCACAGATCTTGCAGGGCAGAAGGACAGACCTTTGGAGAGAACTGACATCTCATGTTTTTCAGGCTCATAGGAGGAAAGGTTCACAACACAGCTCTGGTGACCTGGCTGAGCACTGTCTATAGTTGAGCAGATTCCTCAAGCATGAATAGCTTCTCACGTACTGCAGGGGAGCGGCAGGAAGAAGAGAGCACTACAGACAGAGGCAACTTGTTCAGTACTGCTCTACAGCAGCAGCGGCATGAGGTCAGAGACTGGCACAATGGCAAATTCTTTAGGTGGCAGCAACATGGTAGGCGACAGTGTGGTACAATGTTAGAGCCTGGAGGCGGCAGTGGCAGCAGCAGCAGCATGAGGTCAGAGAGAGGCACAATGAAAAATTTGGGAGGTGGCAGCAACATGGTAGGCCACAGCATGGCACAATGATAGAGCGTGGAGGTGCCAGCAGCAGCAGGAGGTCAGAGTGTGGAGGTGGGTGACAATTCCAGTCCCTGGAAAAGATGGTGGGAGGCAGATGGAGCAACTGGCAGCAGATGTGTGGCATCAGGTGAGTCCCAGCATCAGAATAGTGGCTGAGGCAGGTTGTTAGAATGCAGACTCATTTCTCAACGTTTGGGGGAGGCGTCATGGCTGATCTAATCTGATGCATAAGGCATTGTGTATTGAAAACCTGGCCGTTCCACACCCGATTTATCTTGACAAAGGTTAGTCTCTCCACATTACGGGTGGACAAGCGGGTTCTCCTTCCCTTCTAGGTCATTATATAGTATATATTAGTAAGTTCAAGCATTTAACATTTCAAAGGCAATGAAATAATTTATTTTACTACAAGGAAACTAGAAGTCTTTTTACTGTATCCCTTTCTGTTTTTATAGAAATTTTGTTTGAGAAAAATTAGAGATGGGCGAATCGATTCTAAAGATTCTAACTCTGGTTAGAATTTAAGGAAAAATTAGATTTGTCACGAAGCCGAAGACTATGCTGATTCACGGGAACAAAGTTCTTTTTTTCCCCTCTTTTTTCTGCTAAATGGGAGCGAGAACAACGTGTTACATGGGGCAGAGAAGTCTGGGAAGGAGAAAGGAACACCCCCGATGACATCTGCAGACCTGTAAGCCAATCAGTGACCGGCAGGCTTATGTGATGTCACACAGCACTATAAAACCCAGCCATTTTACATCTCGCACTTCACACTTCATGTGCTGCTTGTAGCGTGTAGTTTGCTGCTACCGTTCTGTGTAGTAACGATTCTTGCTGCAATCCCTGGTTGTTTTTTAAGGGGGATCTGTATACCCCAAATAGCAATTCTATTTAGTGACAAAATCGAATAGGAAGAAATCTGTTGGACTTTCATGCACAGCAGTAGCTATTGACGGACCAATCCCTGGTTGTTCTTTAAGGGGGATCTGTATACCCCAAATAGCAGTTCTATTTAGTGACAAAATCGAATAGGAAGAAATCTGTTTGACTTTCATCCATCTGCAGTAGCGATTTCTTTATGCAGCTGCTGTAGTGATTTGTGGACCTCTCACTGGGGGTCAGTTGTAGGGTATCTGTATAATGCACATTGCCATACTTTTTTGGGCCTATAGTTTACAGCCAGATTTATGTGTCAAATCCAAGTAGTTTATACAGTGATTTTCGCAAATATTACACTGTCAGTTGTGGGGTATCTGTATAACGCTCATTCCCATACCTTTTTGGGCTATAGTTTACAGCCAGATTTACATGTCAAATCCACGTACTTTATACAGTGATTTTCGCAGAAATTACACTGTCAGTTGTGGGGTATCTGTATAATGCACATTCCCATACCTTTTTGGGCTATAGTTTACAGCCAGATTTATGTGTCAAATACACTTAGTTTATAAACCATTATGTCAGACAGAAAGGTGGCAGGTGGAGCAGGCAGAGGTGGCAGTACAGTAAGGGGATGTCGCAGCAAGGGTGACTCTGTGAGGCCAGAACTGCCGTTGTCATCTAGCGGCAGTGTCTTGATCAACAACCCAAAGGTTGTTGAATGGTTGACTAGGTCATCCAATTCCTCAAATATAACATCTGACAACCCCAGCCAAGAGTCTGTGGGTTCCTCAGATACAACAATTAGTTGGCATGGCCCAGGAGCAGGCCAGAGGCCCTCACCTGTACTCAACCAGCCTCTGTCCTGTTCCTTTCCCGCAGCCACTACGTGGTTGCTACTAGGTGTTCTGGGCTCAGCGCCACTATTCAGTGAGGTCGAAGTGTTTGAGGACAGTCAGCAGCTGCTTGGCAGGGAAGAGGTGGGGCAGACTTCCGCTGCTTCCTGCAGTAGGCAGGCTGTGCATACTGACACCGGTGAGGAGAGTAGAAGTGACCTGGAAACGCAAATTGGCGATGATGTAGCTGATCGCACTTGGGAGCTGGGTGTAGCAGGGGATTCATCATCGTCAGGCGAAGAGGGTGTCAGCTTGTGCGTCAGGCAGCGGAGCAGGCAGCAAGTTGCTACTGTGGCCGTGAGTCAGCAGGGTGGAAGCAGTGTGAGAACTGGAGCGAAACGTCTGCGGGGTACAAATCCCGACTCGCAGGTCCAAGTAAGCAGTGGCACAGGGGCTCAGCGAGGCAGCGGCGGTAGTAGTCACTCAATGCAGAGTGTTGGCAGTAAAATTACCACCTCGGCAGTGTGGCACTTTTTTGTAAAGACACCAGAGGAGCCGAGCGTGGGTATATGTCGTATCTGCGGGCATAAAGTGATGCGTGGCCAGGGAGCTAACCTTGGCACCACGGCCCTGCGCCAACACATGCAGCGTCACCATCCAATGGTCTAGGAGAAACGGGTGTCAGATGTGGTCCATCCTGCAGCCGAAGCAACAGCAGCAGCAGCACCTAGTGGCACGCATTCTGTTTCAGCAAGTCAAGGCTCCAACACCTCTGCTGAAGGGAGCTGTTTGTCTTTGACATCATATGCAGGTCCAGATACTCCTGCTCCTTGTTGGTAGTTGTTGGTACTGCAGTCTCTCCCTTTCCAAGTAATGGACTCTGCACCCTTCAGAGAACTAATGGCTTTGGCCTTTTTCCACAAAGGCACTTCCAGCCCTTCACCATTATGAACAACAGAAGGTGGGCCAGTCCTTGAGCTTATCAGTTTCTTCCAAGGTGCACGCCAGCGCGGACGTGTAGAGCTGTAACTATGGTCAGGGCCATTACATGTCCTTTACAGCCCACTGGGTGAATGTGCTTCCCTCCCAGCCACACCAACAACTTCCACAAGAGACGGCGCTTTCTCCTCCATGTTGTCAAACTGCTGCTCCTGCGCCAGTGTCCAACTCCTCCTCCTCCTTCTCCACCACCACCTCAGCCTCCACAAGTGCTGCTACATCATACCACATGTGCAGGGCACAGCGGTGTCATGCAGTTCTACCTGGTTTGCCTGGGCGAACAAAGTCACACAGGGGAGGAACTACCATGCAACAAGAAATTAATGTGTGGCTTTCTCCAGGACAACTAAAAATCGGAACCATAGTGACAGACAATGGAAGGAACATGGTGTCCGAGCTGCAACAAGGAGGGATGGTCCATGCACCCTGCAGGGCGCACGTGTTCAATCTGATAGTCAACAAGTTCCAGAAATCTTCCAGCCATCTGCAAGACATTCTAAAAATGACCAGAGCACGCACTTCAGCCATTCTTACAAAGCCAAGCACACCATCCTCGAGTTGCAGCGTCAGACCGGCCTACCCCAACATAGTCTGATATGCGATGTTTCCACCTGTTGGAATTCCAGCCTCCATATGTTAGCCTGTATGAAAAGAGAAAAGCCATTAATGATTTTTTGATGATGCAAGCGGACCGTAGTACTCCCCTGTGTAACTTTGTTGTCAGCCACTGGCAGCTCATGCAAGACACCTGCCGTTTGCTCAGGCCCTTTGAAGAGGCCAGGACAGCGGGATGAATAACATCATTCATAACTCATGCTGTAAAACCTGTCTGGTCAGGGCACTGGAGAAGTGGAGACTACATCTCATGGCCACATGAGTCCGGTGGGGGCTTAACTGGAGGAGGATGAGGAGGCGGACATTAAAGCACAAGCAGAGTCTGGTGAGATCAGTGTTTTTTCCACTGAAGTGAGTGGAAGTGAAAGAGAGGAGGAGTAGGAGCATCCGGAGGAGGTAGAAGACGAGGCAGATGACCCAGAAGCACCGTGGCAGTATACTGTGGAGATGGAGGCCGGGAGTCCCTCAGAGTCACTTGCGCAGATGGCTCGCAGCATGCTACTTTGCCTAACTAGTGACAGCCGAATAGTCAACATCCGCCATAGGGATATGATTTTTGGCTCTCCACCCTCTTGGACCCTCACTACTGGGCAAAAATGGGTGACTTTTTTCCAGCTGCAGAGAGGGAGAAACAACTGGCATACTATAGAGAAATACTGTGCACAGAGTTGGCCGCTGCCCATATGCGACCTTGTCCATCCTCTGTCAGGTCTGACCGGGGGATTCCTGGCAGTCATCGCTTGCGTACTACTGCCACAGCTACTGTGGGGAGCTGGGTGGGTTGGAGCAGTAGCAGCTCCATCAGCAGCAGCTTAAGTCTGAATTCCTTAATGAGCAACTTCCTTCACCTGCCTAGTGAGGAGGGTATCTGCCACCACCAGCAGCAGGACATGGAGCAGATCCTGCACCAGCAGGTGGTGCCCTACTTGGACGGCACTTTACCACCTGAGGTAGAGGATCCCATGGACTACTGGGCAGCCAAACTTGATGCGTGGCCGCAACCTCCAGAGTTTGCAGTAGAGAAGCTGTCCTGCCCGGCCAGTAATGTGGCATCAGAGCAGGTGTTCAGTGTGGCGGGAGCCATCGTTACCCCAAGGAGAACCCGCTTGTCCACCCGTAATGTGGTGAGACTGACCTTTGTCAAGATGAATCAGGCTTGGATCATCCAGGATTTCAACTCACTAATGCCTAATGCATCAGATTAGTTCAGCCATTACGCCTCCTCGAAACGTTGAGAAATGAGTCGGGGTTCTAACTACCTGCCTCAGCCACTATTCTGATGCTGCTACCCACCTGATGCCACACATCTACTGCCAGTTGTATCATCTGCCTCTTACCATCTTTACCAGGGACTGGAATTGTCCGCCACCTCCACACTATATCATGTTGCCACTCTGCAGGCTCCTGCTGCTGCAGATGCCACCTCCACACCATATCATTGTGCCACCCTGCATGCTCCTGCTGCTGCTGACGCCACCTCCACACTATATCATTGTGCCACCCTGCGGGCTCCTGCTGCTGCTGCTACTGAAGCCACCAACAAGCGATATCATTGTGCCACTCTGCGGGTTCCTGATGCTGCTGCTTCTGATGCCACCTTCACACTATATCATTGTGCCACTCTGCAGGCTCCTGCTACTGCTGCTACTGATGCAACCAACACACAATATCATTGTGCCACTTTGCGGGCTCCTGCTGCTACTGATGCCACCATCACACTATATCATAGTGCCACTCTGCGTGCTCCTGCTGCTGAAGCCAACTCCACACTATATCATTGTGCCACTCTGCAGGCTCCCGTTGCTGCTGCTTCTAATGCCACCTTCACACTATATCATTGTGCCACTCTGCGGGCTCCTGCTGCTGCTAACGCCACCTCCACACTATATCATTGTGCCACCCTGCGGGCTCCTGCTGCTGCTTCTGATGCCTTCTTCACACTATATCATTGTGCCACTCTGTGGGCTCCCGCTGCTGCTGCTTCTGATGCCACCTTCACACTATATCATTGTGCCACTCTGCGGGCTCCTGCTGCTACTGGTGCTACCTCCAGACTCTATAATTGTGCCACTCTGTGGGCTCCCGCTGCTGCTGCTTCTGATGCCACCTTCACACTATATCATTGTGCCACTCTGCGGGCTCCTGCTGCTGCTGACGCAACCTCAACACTATATCATTGTGCCACCCTGCGGGCTCTTGCTGCTGCTGCTTCTGATGCCACCTTCACACTATATCATTGTGCCACTCTGCAGGCTCCTGCTGCTACTGATGCCACCTCCAGACTATATCATTGTGCCACTCTGCGGGCTCCTGCTGCTACTGATGCCACCTCCAGACTCTATCATTGTGCCACCCTTTAGGCTCCTGCTGCTACTGATGCCACCTCCACACTATGTCATTGTGCCACTCTGTGGCCTACCATGTTGCCGCCACTTCCACACATCTGACCTCATGCTGTCGCTGCTGGTGCCACCTTTGGAGTTCTTTTTTGTCAAAGGCCTGATATTTTCAGGAAAACTGTAATGTATAATGGATGTGGTGTCTCCAATCTGCTGCTACTGATGCCACCTCCACACTATAACATTGTGCCACCCTGTGGCTTTCCCTGTTGCTGCCACTGTGTTGCTGACACCTGTGGGCTCCTGCTACTGCCGCCACCTCCACACTCTTATTATTGTGCCACTTTGTGGCCTCCTGTTGCCGCTGCTGATGCTGCTGCTGCCGCCGCCACCTCCGCACTCTGTCATTGGACCACTCTGTGGCTTTCCCTGTTGCTGCCACCATGTTGCCGACACCTGTGGGCTCCTGTTACTGCCACCATCTCCACACTCTTATCATTGTGCCACTTTGTGGCCTCTTGTTGCTGATACTGCCGCCGCCGCCACCTCCACGCTCTGTCATTGGACCACTCTGTGGCTTTCCCTGTTGCTGCTACCATGTTGCTGACACCTGTGGGCTCCTGCTGCTGCCGCCATCTCCACACTCTTATCATTGTGCCACTTTGTGGCCTCCTGTTACTGCTGCTGATGCTGCTGCCGCCACCTTCACACTCTTATCATTGTGCCACTTTGTGGCCTACTCATGCTGCTGCCAACTGACCGATGTCTCCCTGGAAAACCATGTGATTTCCATAATGCTGTTTTCACCCTCCACCACTCTATGACGTTGCCAGTGTTTGGTTTTCCCCTTCACTTCATCTGCCAGAAGGGTTAAAAGCTTCAGGATTGATAGCCAAAAGCAAGAGTGGTTACAGAACACACAGGACATGCAAGTATCCCATTTGCTGCTCATCTCTGGATCATATTTTGGATCAACTCCTTTCTTGTTTTTTGGCTTTAGCAATAATGATGGATTATTGACCGATTGAAAGAGGACACTGACGCGTGAAAAGAAGGACAAAATGATCAGTGACGTCAATGCAAAATTGCTGCCAACACCCTCTCCACTCTTTAGGGGGGTTTCTACATGTATCCGCATTTAACAGAACATATTCTGTCGTAATCTATGGAATCATCTGATGTCAGTGTAAAAAGAGTTCACTCTTTGATGTTATAGTGGGATTTTGGCTCGGTCGAGTTGGTTCAGATGTTACTTTGTCAGGCTGGGTTCCCTCTTCGCTTATTTGGTGAAATTGGCCTCTGTAAGTGCACATGGAAGTGAAGAGTGAAGCGATTCCAAGAGTGGCGGCTGTCTTATGCAAGTCATACTAAAACACAGCATTGTTTGAAGACCAAACCACGCTTCCTATGCATATTTAAGCATGGCACAATGTTCTACAACACCCCACAGGCTCTCTGCAGCTAGGTAATACCTGTTTTTTAACGCGTTTCGTCATGATTCTATTCGGACCGAATCAAATGTTTTCGAAAAATTTGCCCATCTCATATCTATTTATAATCAATTTAAAAAAAGAGACAGGCCCTTTGCCAGGAGACTGCTGAGTCACATGCAGCATGTTTACACTTCTCCAATGTTTTCCTGAACTCCTTCATTCCCTCCTCCCTCATTCCTAATGGGAGGGGGCATGAGGGAGCTGGCAAGCTGCTGGTGGCATGGAGAGTCTCCTGGCAAGGTACCATTTAAAAAAAGATATGAATTATGGATGTTTTGTACTAATAATTGAATAATAGAAAACGTCTGACCGCGCTATAAGCAGTCGGGCATATTCATGAGGCCACATGAAGCTCGGCAGTCACCGCTGGCTTATGGAGTAGAAAGGGCGGTCCGGGGCCAGGCTAGTACACGCCCCTGTAGCCTCTGCAGTTAATTTACATTTTACAGTTAATAACATAATGTGCAAGTTATGTTATATTCCAGGATTATCAAATTACAGGAAGAGGCAGGAAGGAGGAATCTACCATCAGATCTACTTTTGATAGTAGATTCCGGGTAGGTTTCCTTTAAAGGGAACCCGTCACCAGGAGACCCATTTTTAGCACTCCCCCCAGTCCCCACAGAGCATAGTACATACACTGCCAAAGTGTTTTTGTATAAAAAATAGGTTTTACAGAAAAAAAGATATGTTATATTGTACCTTTCATTAGCATCTGCTGTGTGGCTAGGCAGTTGCCTTTTGGGAGTGGCTGGAAAGGAGCAGTTCCCCCCCACCTTGGGATTCAGCTTCTCCATGTGACCTTTTCAAATATATGAAAACACCCATCACTGGGCTTAGCGATGCCCCCTGCTCCTCTACTGCCAATTCCGAGTGTGGGGAGTTATTCATATATTTGAAAAGGTCACATGTTTCTCAAGGGTGGGGGGGAACTGCTCCTTTGCAGTCCCTCCCAAAAGGCAACTGCCTAGTCACACAGCAGATGCTAATGAAAGGTACAATATAACATATCTTTTTTTCTGTAAAACCTATTTTTTATACAAAAACACTTTGGCAGTGTATGTACTATGCTCCTGTGGGTACTGGGGGAGTGCTAAAAATGGGTCTCCTGGTGAGAGGTTCCCTTTAATAGTGAAAAGCTGGCAATGGCTTCCTTTTGAGTCTCTGTTGAACATATAGAAGAGTTTGACAAAATCTCTTTCAACGGAAGGCCAAGGCAACATTCTCTTCTTAGAGAAAAAAATTAAGAAATATTCCCCATATGCTGAGCAGAACCCAGACAAATCCAGCTTGGGGTATAGGGCTTATTGGTTAAAATCTGCACTGTAAAGGTCAACACTGGATTTTGACTGCTGACTGAACCCAAACTTTGCGGAACCAAATTTCAGAAGTTTGAGTCATTATTTGACTCAACAGGTGGTACCTTTTTTTTTTTTCTAATACCACCACCATGTAAGTGCCAGCATACATGCGCCACATTGCCAGCTGCTGCTGAAGAGAGAACACCTGCAACTGGTGCCAGCACTGATCGCAGGGGTTCAGGCTCAGTGAACATGAATTCGAACAGAAATTTTGAAGTTGGAGAGCTTAGGTAGAAAGCCTAAGTAGCATATTAAGTGCCAAAAATAATTGCACCAATTGCTTAGCTAGGAATAGAGAAGAAAGTTCTCTGGAATCAAACGGCAGCACCAATTTATGTTGGCACCTCTTAAAGGTAATTTTGCTAAGTTAAGAGAACTTTCTTGCAGGAAAGGTACTCAAACATGATAAACCAGGAACACTTACTAGAAGATCCAGGCACATTTAACTGTAATATTTTTATATTTGTTATTCATTGCCTCCTTCATTCTAAAATGAACTTTTAAAATTAACCTAACGAGCCAGAAGGGCGTTACTAGAGTCCTTCTATGCTGCTACAGTGTGCCAGGAGCACTACGCCCTCCCACTGTGTTCTGAAACTTCCTCTGTTGTAATGAGATTATATCAGGCAGAGGGGGGCAGTGCTGAGGGAGCAGGTGGGAGGGTGAGACTGTGTAACAGCCTGGAAGCTGCAGCATGGAGGGGTTCATTAACTGCAAATATAGATTTTTAGAAGGAAGGCAATAGATAATAAATATAAGAAGATTATCACAGTCACGGTGCCTGGATCTATGAGTGATTGTCCTTGGTTTATCATGATTGATTGTGATGGTAGATTTCCTTTAAACAATTTGCAACAGCAGACATTAACCTGATAATTAAATATTATTTTCTATCTTTAAAGATGCAAGAAAGGGAGATACACTGCTTGATTTTGGTACTGGATCCACCATTTATCAGCTCCTTTCAGCTTGTGAAGTGTTTGATAAAATCATTGTCTATGATCTACTGGAGCAAAACCGGGCTGAATTCCAGAAATGGCTGAAGAAGGATCCAGATGCTTTTGACTGGACTCACATTATCAAATATGTATGTGAGCTGGAGGGAAACAGGTATTTAATCATTTGTCAGTTGAAAACATAAGACCATATGCACAAGTAAAGATTCAATATGCAAAACTAGTGATAAAAACTGCACTATAAAATCAGAGATGAGGGCCAGAAATAAAATGGTTAAAGGGAACCTGTCATCAGAAACTAATCTAATTAACCACTACCAGTATGTTGTGAAGCAGATTAACACCTTCTGGTTCATGTTTCTTCCGTGGTCTGGTGGCATCATCCAGAAAATCAACATTAAAGTGAGATATAAATTAGGTGTATAAAGTCATGAAAGCAGAGAGTTCGTATTGAAGTCAAGCTCTCCTCACCTCAGAACGAAGGAGATGTGTCTGGATGTTTGACCATCAATTACAGTAAAGGGACATTCTGAAGTGAAAAGAGCTTCACTTCAGTGTTTAAACTCTCCGCCTCCTTGACTTTATATTGCATATAACTTCAAAGTTGATTTTCTGGACGTTGCCATCATGCTGGGCCATGAAATAGACATGATCTAGAAGGTGTTCAGCTGCTGGTAATGGTTTATAAGGTCAATTTCTGCTGACAGGTTCCTTTTTAAGAAGTTCAGTCTCTCAATCTAAATTAACTTGTCAACTAAATTATCCTGTATCTATACATTATAAAGTAAACAAAAATGGTCAAATCAATATTAGATTATATAGTGGTCATAGAAGAGGGTCTGCAATAAAGGAAACCTGTCAACTGAAATAACCTAACAAATTGAAATCGGTGTGTTGTACCACAGATGGAGGGTCAAGGCTCTGGAAAATCGCCCTACCAGGACCTTTATGATGGTATTTATCAAAATAAGATCAAGGTCCTTGCATGATGGTTGTTCATGGACAGATAGAGATCACATGACCCTCCATCTGCGGCCATTTTATGGTCAGGAATCTCTGGCTGATGAGGTAAAAGTCAGAAGGCTTCACTTTACATATCAAGAACGTGATGAAGAACGTTTAATGGATATTTGTTGATAAAATTATCTAATATCCTGCCCCCCGCACTTACACAGATATTACAAAAACATCATTTATAGTGACCAACCGCTTTAACAAAGTAGCAGTGCTCCTAATAACCATATTACTGTGTTAACGTTGCTTGACACCAGTCAAAATGACTTTACACAACCAATTTTTTTCTCACTTTAAAGTTGTTGTTACTGAGCAATAACACATTGGGGCACGTTTAATAAGGGTCTGCGGACTGCGGGTTTCCCGAATTTTTACATTTTTTTACATTCCCGACTTTTTACATTTTGAGACGCATTTAACTGGAGGTTTTGGAGCGCGCAATCGGATTTTGGCGCAATTGGGACGACTTTAATGCAACACTTTCATCGGGGGTGTGGCCGTCAGACAACCTGACTGATTCGGACTAAGCGCAGGATTTAACATTCAAAATTGTGTCGCAAGCCAAGCACTTACATGCACCGGGAAGAAGATGGTGAACTCCGGCGGATCTCAGCGGGGGAAGCGACACATGCAGGAAATTGGACACAAGATCTTAGTGAATCACGGCAGTTTCGAATCCTCGTCGGACAACGCACCTCGGGGATCGCAACGGAATGGGTAGTTTATTATCTCCTTTGCCTCCTTTTCTTCGACGGTTCCCTTTAAAACTGCAGCTATGGGAACCATATGGGGATTTTAGTATTTTATCCATAAGCAAATTATGTTTGTATTTTAAAAGGGAGAATTTTGAAAAAAAAGCCGAGACGCTCCGCAGTAGGTGAAAGAAGTCCTAAAATGGATGCTCTGAAGAGAAACCCATTTGATCCTGTCATTGTGCCACCAGTTGACTGTCTCCTGTGTTGTCTCTGTCTTGAATGTCCATGTAAACATAAAATCCTACTGTAATGTCCTAAAAAATTTCCAGACTTATAAAACCTGGAGGACACCTATTGATTTCAGGTACACTGAATGGTACATTTTATCATGCTGGTAACAAACGTTTTAATGTAATGACTCACGAAAGGAGATCTGGAGAAGGCTTTCAAAGATGCCGGTTATGAAATTGTGAAAGTTGTGTATGCTCCGCGTATTGATAAGTCCAGAATGGATATTGCCGATTTTGATGGTAATACTTATTCATGCCCAGAAACTAAATTAATTAATAATTCTAGAACTAATGTTTTTTTGTTTATACTGGCAATAAAAAATAAACAAATTAAAAATAGGTTGTTGGCAGTTGGGTTAATCTAAAACCGAAATATACATTTAAAAAAATCTTATTATTCTCCTATGAAAGGAATTCTCCACTTGATTTGACAACACTGTTAATACCATAAATTTGAAAATAAATGTGCCTACTCTTTAGAAAGTAGCATTTTGCAATAAAATATTATAAAAAAAATATTTGTGGTTGTTTTGGACCCTTTTACCCATAGAACTGTATTATCACACAGGAAAAATGGTCTACCTTAACTTTATAATGGAATGGCGACTAGATAGGAAGAAGATTTGTATTGAAAATGCTGTTATTTGTTATTTGGTAAAGCAAAAAGGTGGGTAAAGGGGGAGGTACTAACAATGTACTAAATTCTGAAATGACAGAACAGGATCTTCTAATGATCTTTTTATACCTAAATTTGTGGCAACAGCAGGGACACCTAATAGGTCTAGAAAATAGGTGGTTCTACACGCATACAGGGATTCTTTACTGTAAGAGCTTTAAAGACTGTGGAACTCTCTGCCAAAGCAGGAAGAGAGTATGGGGTTGGTAGTATAAAAAGAAAAGATCTAACAGACCGCTCTTCAACAACGTGTCAATTTGACGTCTTCTATTAGAAAATGTTGGATTAAAATAGAAGAGAGGCATGAAATATTACTATGGTTACAGTAACAAAATGTGCTACCCTTAATGACCAGGCCCTTTTTTTGCTTTTGCATTTCCGTTTTTTACTCCCCACCATCACAAGTGTGAGGGCTTTTGCTGCGTACAAATTGCACTTCATAGTGATGGTATTTAATTTCCATGCCCTGTACTGGAAACAGGAAAAAAAATTTCAAATGCAGTGAAATTGGTGAAAAAATGCATCCATTTTTCACCAATTTCACTGCATGAAATTTTTTTCCTGCTTTCCAGTACAGGGCATGGAATATTAAATACCATCACTATGAAGTCAATTTGTTACGCACAAGAAGCCCTCACACTTGTGATGGTGGGGAGTAAAAAACGGAATGCAAAAGCAAAAAAAGGGCCTGGTCATAAGGGTTAGCACATTTTGTTACTGTAACCATAGATAAATATTCATCCTCTCTTCCTATTTTAATCCCAACATTTTTCTAATAGAAGACGTCAAATTGACACGTTGTTGAAGAGCGCGTCTGTTAGATCTTTTTTCTTTTATACTACCAACCCCATACTCTCTTCCTGCTTTGGCAGAGAGTTCCACAGTCTTAAAGCTCTTACAGTAAAGAATCCCTTGCTATGCGTATAGTAGAAACCACCTATTTTCTAGACCTATTAGGTGTCCCTGCTGTTGCCACAATTTAGGTATAAAAAGATCATTAGAAAGATCCCTGTTCTGTTCATAGAATTTAGTACATTGTTAGTACCTCCCCCTTACCCACCTTTTTGCTTTACCAAATAACAAACAGCAATTCTCAATACAAATCTGTCTTCCATTCTAGTCGCCATTCCATTATAAAGTTAAGGTACCATTTTTCCTGTTGTGAATTAATACAGTTCTATTGGGTAAAAGGTCCACAAACCACAAATATTTTTTTTTATATAATTTTATTTGCAAAATGTCTACTTTTCTAAAGAGTAGGCACATTTTTATTTCAAATTTATGGTATTAACAGTGTTGTCAAATCAAGTGGAGAATTCATTTTCAAGGAGAATAATAAGATTTTTTTAATAAATGTATATTTCGGTTTTTAGATTTAACCCAACTGCCAAAACCTATTTATAATTTGTTTATTTTTTATATGCCATTATAACAAAAAACATTAGTTCTGAGATTATAATTAATTAGTTTGGGCATGAATAAAGTATTTACCATCAAAATCGGCAATATCCATTCTGGACTTATCAATACCGGAGCATACACACTTTCACAATTTCATAACCGGCATCTTTGAAAGCCTTCTCCAGATCCTCCTTTCGTAGGTCATTACATTAAAACGTTTGTTACCAGCATGATAAAATGTACCATTCAGTGTACCTGAAATCAATAGGTGTCCTCCAGGTTTTATCAAGTCCTGGAATTTTTTGTAGAACATTAGCTAGGATTTTATGTCCTTACATGGGACATTCGACAGAGACAACACAGGAGACAGTCAACTGGTGGACAAGACAGGATCAAATGGTTTTCTCTTCAGAGCATCACATTTTAGGACTTCTTTCACCTTACTGCGGAGCGTCTCTGCTTTTTTTTCAAATTCTCCTTTTAAAATACAAACATAATTTGCTATGGCCATAAACTACTAAAATCCCCATATGGTTCCCATAGCTGCAGTTTTAAGGGAACCTGTCAGAAGAAAAGAGATAATAAACTACCCATTCCGTTGCGATCCCCGAGGTGCGTGTTCCGACGAGTCATTTTCTTGTGGACTTGGATTTTACAGCATTCACTGTGAGCCACAAATGACATGTCTCCTTCATTATTTGGTCGGTACAATACATGGTTACAAAATTTATGTAGGTTTTATAATGTTTTTGTACGTTTACAATCAAACTTCCTGTTAAAAAAAAAATCATTTTGCCATGTCTGGAGCTAATAACTTTTTCATACTTCAATCTACGGAGCTGTGGGTGTTGGTCATTTTTTTGTGACTTTTGATTTTTTTCAATGCTACTTTTAAGGACGGTACAAGCCTTTGATCGCTTTTTTAAAAAATAATATATTTCAAATGGCAAAAAAGAGGTATTTTTCATTACAGGGTTGAATGCCGGGAATAACTGTTATATATTTTAATAGATCGGACATTTGGGATGCGGCAATACCTAATGTTTATAATTTTTACTGTTTATATGTAGATCAGTACTAGAGAAGGTTGTGATTTCCATTCATGCTTTCCTCTCCACTCTGTCTCCCACTTGTGATCTGCACTAAATCTACTTGTAAAGAAACTATGATCGAGTTTAACCACCTTGCGCTGTATGTGACACGACCTTCCCTTGTTTGCTGATTATTGTAGGCTGCAATTTGATATGTTGGGGGAGATTTATCAGAAGCAGAGTGTCTGAGGTAAAACTGTTCTAGTTCTCATGGGAACCAATCAGAGCTCAGCTTTAGTTTTATGAACGATTTGGGAAAATAAAAGCTGAGCTCTGATTGGTTACCTTGGGTAACTAGAAGAGTGCTGCTCTCAGACACTTCTGATAAATCTCCCTGTTGTTTTAATACATAATTTATTATTATTTAATGAAAGCGATCATTTAAAATGTGGCAAGAATTGCACATCATACCGTATATATTTCGCTTTAAACGAGTTTTTCAGCACAACAAAAGTGCAAAAATCCTCAACTTGGCTTATACATAGTCATCAACACTTTTTAAAAAAGAAACTTATAACTCACCCCCACGGCTCCGATGTCAGCAGGGTCCTCTTCTGTCTTCTTATTTCTTAGGTAACTCCTGAAGGGCGCCGCCATGTTTTTCTCTTCTTCGGCCGGGCTCATTGTATGACATCAGCAGCGGCCGCGTCATACTATGCGCCTGCTGGCCGGGAAGAACATGAAGGAAGCCAGAAGAGGAGTCGCGCGGACATCGGGACATCGGGGCCGCGCGAAGGGTGAGTATGTACGTTTTTTTTAGTGCTGGGCTTGCTGTATAGTACTGGGGGGCAGGCTGGGCTGGCTGTATATACAGGGGGCAGGCTGGGTCTGGCTGTATACTATACTGGGCAGTGCTGGCTGGCTGTATATACTACGGGGGGCAGGCTGGCTAATTACAGGGGTGGTCTGCGAACAATGCATTTCGCACCCTCAGCTTATACTGAGTCAATGGGGTGGTGGTAAAATTAGGGGTCTGGCTTATTCTCGGGTCGGCTTATACTCGAGTATATACGGTAAGTGGAAGCAGAGATACACACCATGTACCATACTAAGAGCTAGTGCCCTGAATTGGATAGATGCAGTAGAATTTGACAATTCTTCAGAACTTAACTACAGATTTTGTGATTTGTGGACTTGTCTAAAAAATTCTGCACTCCCTATCTAATAATGATGGAGAATTGCTAATTCATTGAAGAAAAAAATAAACATATTGACAACATGTATCAAAGCCATGTAACTAATAACATTAAATAAAACACTTGTGATCCAGTATATGTTATATTATACAAGTTCTACATTTACCATAAACACTGTGATCCAGATATGGTATATTATACAAGATTCATATTTACCATATTCTCTGTGTTCACGCCCAGTCATATGACGACACCACCCTAGTCTTTCAACACAGTAGCAGGTAGACATGACTATGGACCAAGATATATAGCGTCAGGAATGCAAAGGTCTGCTACTGGTTTTAAACTTTGAGCATGCATGCCCAATGTTTTTTTTGTCGCTTTGACCATCCCGATCATTTTAAATGGAATGAAATAAAGCTCAAGCACATTTTTTATATTATACGAGTGCTGACCTCGTTTCTTTAGAAAACATTGAGAGAAAGTGAGAGGTGTCATTTGCGAGAAACGGCTATCTGTCCTACAGGCAGATAAAATGCAGGTGGTTAATGCAGACATATGAGTAAGCAGGAATAGTTCTGTTTTTGCTGTGTTGGCCTAGCTAGCATAGACACCTTTGTAATGTCCGTACTGGGTCCTGCTATTATGGAGTAGGGGTAGGCTGGTAGTGGACGTCTACTCCATCCTGGCTTCAGTCCTGGGTTTCTGTTAGCCCATAGATGCGGGTCACAGGCCTCGTTAGAGCCTGATTAAGACTGCAGGCCAGAAGCAGTAGAAGAGACACTACCTGGAGACTGAAGGCTGGACCATTCACACAGCAAAGGTCAGGAGCGGGTGCTGGGATCTGGTGCTGGCCCCGACTAACAGGAACCGTTGAAATGAATGGATATTTCAACAGATCTGTAAATATTTGAAAATATATTCAGATTTGTTTTGGTGCCCTAGAAAAGCAAATCCCGCATTTCCATATTTCCCACTGCTAATATTCTGTAGTCTTTCTAGAACTAGAAAATATAACTGTACAGCTTGTGTGACAGGGTTAGGCCAACATAGTACAGCCACTCCTTCAATAGCTAATCTGACTGTCTATGTTATACAACAGTACTACAACAGTAGTAGTAGCATCACTACCCCAAATTAGCCATTTGGCATGATACAAGTATAGAGCAGAGTATAGAAACATCTGGTTACAAGATCTCATTCAGTATACGTGAGTTGAGCAATTATCTTCAGAAGATCTGTTGTAAGAATATCTGTTTGTAAGCAACAGAAATCTGAAGTACTCTATTATTTATGATTGCTCGCTCGTAAAATACTATAAGTCCGCGTTTCATTCAGCAAATCAGAAAGAACTAAGAACATTTAAAAGCAAAACCGACTCAGGTCCAAGAATAATCTGTTAATCCCCACCAACCAAGGAAAGCAGAAGAGCAGAGGTGGGTACTTCTAGCATAGTTTGCCTTTATATACAGTGTATAACTAAAAAGCCTAAATAACTTACTACATAGGATGGATAGTAGATAACTAGAAAGATAAGTTAGAAAGATAAGTATATAGTCAAAGAAAGTCCAAAGCAGGACAAAATAACTTACAGTTATGGATAAACATGTGCAAAGCCGCATGAATCAGGCTGTATTATCATCGGACCTTCTAATATTCAGAAAAAAGGTAGCCACCAAATAAAATCAGTTGTAAAAATTGTGTTTTTTTATCCCCTTCACATACATTCACAGTACATTGAATATTCCTACTAAAACATTAGTCTGTGTATACATCCTTAATCAT
The DNA here is from genome assembly GCA_019512145.1 of Engystomops pustulosus. NCBI lineage: Eukaryota > Metazoa > Chordata > Amphibia > Anura > Leptodactylidae > Engystomops > Engystomops pustulosus. The sequence goes on from CM033646.1 coordinate 147,782,130, forward strand.
ATTTCACCCCCTCCTATCCTCCCTCCTGTCCAGAGAGAAAAATTATAATAAAATAACAAACACACCACAGCCTTACTGACATAGCCGCTATATCTTAACCTAATTTTAGTCCATTTCCTGATGTTGCACGTTTTTCCGCTTGTATTCTTTTTTATATTGTTTAATTTTTAATGTAAAATTATATTGACCTTTCAAATTCCTGCCCCATTCCCCAGTAATAAGTATATGTCTTGCTATTGTCATTAAACCTTAACAATAAGACCTGCTTTACTTCTCCTGTGTCTCTATCCTTATCCTCCCATAATTGATTCCATTTCTTGGGGGATGAGGGACAGTCACAGGACTCCATTAATCCATTGGAAAAAAATGGTGGTTTAATCCTTATTTGGCAAACATTTCTCTCCAAATATGAGCCTCTCTAAGCTAAGAAAAGCTCAATATTTGGAGAACCACACATGTCGCCACCTTATGGATTGGCCCATCATTTTGCACCAGATTTTTCTGTTGTGCTGCCTTTCCTGGAAAAGATAGATAAATACTAAATAGATAATGGTATAAATATAGGAATAAATGTCTCTGTAGCCCTGAAGGAAATAAATTATAAGTATTCAAGTTGTAGCTTGCACCTTTTGTTTTTTGTGATATTTGGCTGCATCAAATTAAAAAAGGTAGAGTTCTTGTATATATTGGAGCTGCGTCCAAGAAAGTTGCAAACTCGTTTGTTAAAAAGGTGATCATTCATTGAGTTCACAACTAGAGATGAGCGGAACATGCTCGTCCGAGCTTGATGCTCGTGTCGAGCATTAGGGTACTGAAACTGCTCGTTGCTCGAAACTAATACTTCGCCCGTCAGGAAAATGGCAGCTCCCGCCGTTTTGCTTTTTGGCGGCCAGAAACAGAGCCAATCCAAGCCAGGAGACTCTGCACTCCACCAGCATGACGTGGTACCCTTACACCGTCGATAGCAGTGGTTGGCTGGCCAGATCAGGTGACCTGGGATAGACTAGCCGCTGCCCGCGTCTGCTCGATCATTCTGTGTCTGGATGCCGGAGGGAGAGAGCTGCTGGTCAGGGAAAGCGTTAGGGTGTTCTATTAGCTTACTGTTAGGCAGGAGTGATTCTCAAAGAACCCAACAGCCCTTCTTAGGGCTACAATAACGTTCTACTTTTTTTATTTTAATTTGCATCTATACCATTTTGTGAGGAGGGGGACTTGCATACCGTTGTGTTTAGTCTCTTAGTGGCACACATATCCAGCAAAGACCGAAGTGGGAAAATTTAGTAGGGGTTGGATTTCAATTAGGCACTAACTCAGTTCATCTCATCTGGCATAGTAGTGTGCTTTGATCTTGGCAATAAAATAGCCATAGGAGAATACAAAGAGCTTACTTACGCTACAGTAGCATCTATATATTTGATTTCTGGTTGATCTGTGGTGGCTGTACTTTATGCAGTGCATGTACTAGCCATCTGAGCAATTTGTAGTGAGATTGCGACCGCTGTGTTCTGCGCTTAGTGACGCACATATCCATAGCAACAAGACCAGTGGGAAAATTTATAGGGTTGGTTTCAATTAGGCACTAACTCAGTGTCATCTCATATTGGCATAGTGAGTGTGCTTTACTTGGCTAGAAATAGCCATAGGAGAATCAAGAGCTTACTTACGCCTACAGTAGCGTTTATATTTTGATTTCTGGTTGATCTGCTGGTGGCTGTACTTTCTGCAGTGCATGTACTAGCCAATTCTGAGCAATTTGTATGAGACTTGCGACCGCTGTTTCTGCGCTTAGGACGCACATATCCCATAGCAAGACCGAAGTGGGAAAATTAGTAGGGGTGATTCAATTAGGCACAACTCAGTGTCACATCTCATCTGCATAGTAGTGTGCTTTGATACTTGCTAGAAAATAGCCATAGGAGAATACAAAGAGCTTACTTACGCCTACAGTAGCGTTCTATATATTTGATTTCTGGTTGATCTGCTGGTGGCTGTACTTTCTGCAGTGCATGTACTAGCCAATTCTGAGCAATTTGTAGTGAGAACTTGCGACCGCTGTGTTCTGCGCTTAGTGACGCACCATATCCATAGCAAAGACCGAAGTGGGAAATTAGTAGGGGTGGATTTCAATTAGGCACTAACTCAGTGTCATCTCATCTGGTAGTAGTGTGCTTTGATACTGGCTAGAAAATAGCCATAGGAGATACAAGAAGCTTACTTACGCCTACAGTAGGCTTCATATATTTGATTTCTGGTTGATCTGCTGGTGGCTGTACTTTCTGCAGGCATGTACTAGCCAATTCTGACATTTGTAGTGAGACTGTGCGACCGCTGTGTTCTGCGCTTAGTGACGCACATATCATAGCAAAGACCGAAGTGGGAAAATTTAGTAGGGGTTGGATTTCAATTAGGCACTAACTCAGTGTGCATCTCATTGGCCATAGTAGTTGTGCTTTGATACTTGGCTAGAAAATAGCCATAGGAGATACAAAGAGCTTACTTACGCCTACAGTAGCCGTTCTATATATTTGATGTTCTGGTTGATCTGCTGGTGGCTGTACTTTCTGCAGTGCATGTACTGCCAATTCTGAGCAATTGTAGTGAGACTTGGCGCCGCTGTGTTCTGCGCTTAGTGACGCACATATCCATAGCAAAGACAAGTGGGAAAATTTAGTAGGGGTGGATTTCAATTAGGCACTAACTCAGTGTCATCTCATCTGGCATAGTTAGTTGCTTGATACTTGGCTAGAAAATAGCAATAGGAGGAATACAAAGAGCTTACTTACGCCTACAGTAGCGTTCTATATATTTGATTTCTGGTTGATCTGCTGGGTGGCTGACTTTCTGCCAGTGCATGTACTAGCCAATTCCTGAGCAATTGTATGTGAGACTTGCGGACTCTGTGTTCTCGCGTTAGTGACGCACATATCCATAGCAAAGACCGAAGTGGGAAAATTTAGTAGGGGTTGGATTTCAATTAGGCACTAACTCAGTGTCATCTCATCTGGCATAGTAGTGTGCTTTGATACTGGCTAGAAATAGCCATAGCAATAGGATAGCATTGTTTGGTTTATAACACTCAAAAAAAAACAAAAAACACAAAAAAAAAAAAAAACACAAAAAAACAACAAAACACAAAAAAAACAAAAAAAGTACAAAAAAAAAAAAAAAGTTATAACTCTCATTTTAAAAATGTTTTAACCCGAGGGCTAGGGGTAGAGGACGAGGGCGGGACGTTGGGGGACGGGCGTCAACTACTGCAGGGTCAGAGGCCGTGGTCCTGGGCGGGTGAGACACCACCTGCTGATGAGGGAGCAGGGGAACGCCGCAGAGCTACACTCCCTAGGTTCAGTCTGAAGTACTGGGACTCGTGGTAGAGCACTGTTGAGGCCAGCACAGTGCGAACAGGTGATGTCGTGGATTGCTGACAACTGCTCGAGGCATTTGTCCACCACCAGTCAGTCTTCCACGCAGTCCACCCATGTCACCGAAATCGCCACTCCTCAGCTCCTGCACCTCAGCCTCCTCCCCCCCAGTCTGCCCCCTCCAGGAAAATTTGGCCTTTGAACCGGCCATACTCTGAGGAACTGTTTTCGGACCCTCCCAAGTCACCAAACCACTTGTCCGGTTGCTGCTGAGCAATTTTCCGATGCCCAGGTTTTTCCACCAGTCACAGTCTGTGGGTGATGATGACCTTCTTGCTTGACGTAGTGGAATGTGTAAAGAGGTTCCGACGATGAGGAGACACGGTTGTCAGACGTGGGAAGTTGTTGTCAGGCAGGAAGTCCGAGGGGGGAGCGACTGAGGGCTCGGAGGATGATGAGGTGACAGACCAAGCTGGGTTGAGATCCGGGTAACACAGTGCTTCTGAGACGGAGGAGAGTCACTCGACCAGAACAGGTTGGAAGAGGCAGTGGTGGGGCCAGAACGGAGAGGCAGGGCCAGAGCTGGTGCATCAGCGCCAAATGTGTCAACTAGTGAGCTCCCGGGCGAGGGCTCTTGCGGCGAGGGCTAGATTTCAGAAGTTCTGGAGCGTTCTTTAAGGAAACACCGGATGACCGACGGACTGTGGTGTGCAACATTTGCCAAACCAGGCTCAGCAGGGGGTTCCACCACTACTAGCTTAACTACCACCAGTATCGCAGGATATAATGCTAAACACCCCACTCAGTGGCAACAAGACCGTTCACCTCCGGCCGTGCACACCACTTGCTCCTTCCCATTTGTCAGTCTGCTAGTCAGCCCCTGCCCAGGACCCTGCCACAAAAACCGCCTGTCGCCTCCACGATCCTCCACAGCATCCACCAGCGTTCAGCTCTCCATACCCCAGACGCTGGAGCGGAATACGCACAATATAGTGGGCAACCCACCCGCACCCCAAGCCCTTAATGTGCACATCTCCAATTGCTTAGCCTGGAGATGCTGCCCTATAGGCTAGTAGAGACCGAGGCCTTTCGCAACTATGGCGGCGCCGCCCCCTCGTATTTCGTGTCCCATCCGCCAATCACTTTTCCCGATGTGCCGTCCTAGCCGGCAACAGCTCGTGTCAGCACAACAACAGCATCCGTGCCCTGACCAACGCGTTTCTGACCCCAAAAAAGGTCCACCTGAACCCGGACACTGGACGAGTGCTTCCGGGCAGGGCCACTATAGTATCGCTGACGGCACATTGGGTTAACTTGGTGTGTGGCTTGGGACGACTCGTCTGACCCTGGGGCTGCTCATATACTGCCGACCCAGGATGCGGGCCTCTCGTCCGGGTTTCAGCTACTATGCCTCCTCCTCCTCCCACCCTTCCTCCAACCGTGTACCTCTCGAACTACCATCAGTGGGCCACTGGCGGCATCAGTCGAGCTCTAGGATCAAGGCAGCAGTGCCGTCGCTAAGCGACAGCAGGCGGTGCCAAACTGCTGAGACTAGGCGCAAAGGCACATCGCCACAGAGGTATTACGGCATCACGGCGCAGACTGATCTGTGGCTGCGCACCGGCTAACGTCAAGCCTGGGGGGTAATGGTTGTTGTCGACAACTGCCGAACCTTGGGGCCGGCTTCTTGCACTTCGCAGACTGACATGTGCATGCCTGGCCCATGTGTTTGTTAAATCTGATAGTTCACACAGCGTTTCCTCAGGACATACCCCAATCTGTCTGATTTGGTACGAAGGTGCGCCGCATCTTGCGGCATTTTTCAGAAGTCAGCCAATGAGCCTGCCATCTCAGGGCAGCGCAGCGCGCGCCTCCAACTCCCGCCTTCACCGACTGTTGTGCGACGTGCCCAGAGGTGGAATTAACACTGACCTGTTATCCAGTTTTACCAGCAGCAGAGCGATTGTAGACTGCACAAGATGTCAACTTCCACCAGAAATGGGTATTAGTCGTCAGCTTCCTCAAGTCTACAGATGAGGAGTGGTACGTGATGTCCTGAATCTGTCAGGTGCTGAGTAACTTTGAGGAGTCAACACAGCATGGTCAGTGCGACGCCGCCATCAGCACCTCACCATCCGCGCTTGGCCTGTTGAAAAACGCTCTCTGTGCACATGAAGTCCGGAAGCTTGTGCGCTCGTCACAAGAGACAGGGGAAGAATATTCCACTTGTTGATAGCCAAACACCCTCAGGTCTGTTTCTCAGCGCATTGGTAGGAGGGTGGAGGGGAGAGGATTAGGAGGAAGTAGGAGAGCTGTGGCGAGCATACAAGAGGGGACCATTGTTGAGTCCTTCACCTTGTCAGCGGTGTAGGGCAGAAGAAGAGGAGGTTGAGGACGTTGAGGAGTGAGAAATTGACAAGTCAGGCCAGTGAGGGAGTGAATTCTTCGGCGCTTGTACTCCGGTGGGGAGATGGCAGATTTCATGCTAGGCTGGCATCCCGTGACCTTGCCGTTCAAAGATTTATCCACACCGATATCTGGTAGTGTTCACTCTCCTGGCCCACGGTACAAGCAAATCTTCCCACTCATCATCCTGCAGAGGAAAGTGTGAAGAATGCTGAATACTCAGGGCCTGGTGAACAAGCTGAACAGTATTTCCTTCTTGACAAAGCGCTTACGCAGAGTGCGAGTTCTGCGGGACAAGTAGCGAGGGGGAGAAGTGGCGAAGCAGGCAGGGGTTGTCCAGAACTGGCAAGGTACGCTTTACAAGAAGCAGGCTTGTTGCCAGCTTTATGTCACCGAGGGCCCAGCAAGACACGTGTCCACCTGTCCCAGTCTGGCAGAGGTGGGCTGATCTTTACAGAAAGATGGTGAGCGGAGGTACGTAGCTGACCATAGCCATCGTCCTAAATGATCACACACTCCCTACAGTCACTATGTCTCGGGTGGTCTGCAAAAGTCTGGACATTTGGCACGAACTGGCGCTTACGCCTGAGGTTTTGACGTGCCCTGACCGCTTAGCGTCCTTGTCCGAGCGGTGTTTTCATGCAGCTGGGGATCATCAAACACCGTATAAGCGTACAACGCCTGTGCTGGACAGCCGCTGACAGGCTTGACGTCGTTTAAACGATAAAGGCGGATTTCTCAGAATTTCTCCAATCTCAACCCAGGGAAAGGAAGCTCAACCTGAATATCTGATCCACTTCCTCTCCTCCTCTTTCTCCTTCTCCCCTCTGTTGTACAGATAAAAGCAGAGGAAAATGTCTAGTTTTGACTAGGGCCCCACTGCTTTGTATAGTATGTTTCATGCATTTATTTTTCTGGAGGGCCACCTACCGTCCTCTGCTTGTGAAACAATTTTTGTGAGTGGCCACATAAGCAGGCACTCAATTATTCCACTTTTTCTGGGGGACCACCTACCGGTCCTCTGTTTTAAAAAATTTTGGGACTGCCACTACAGGCCTTCATACTATTCCAGTTATCCTGGAGGGCCACCTACCTGCTCCTCTGGTTTGAAAATGTTTGGACTGCCACATGACAGGCCACTCAATATATTCCTTTTTGGATGGTCCACCTACTGCTCCTTCTGGTTTGAAAAATTTTGGGACTGCACATGACAGGAACTCAATCTATTCCATTTTTACTACTGGGCCACCTACCTGCTCCTCTGGTTTGAAATCATGTTTGGGACGACACATACAGGCACTCACCAATCTATTCCATTTTACTGGAGGGCCACCCTTACTTTCTCCTCTGGTTTGAAAAATGTTTGGGACTGCCACATAGCACATCTTCATTGGAGGCCACCTGCTCTGTAATGGCTCCACTCTAAATTATCCATTTTACGGAGGGCCACCCACTGCGTCTTGGTTGCAAACATTTTTTGGGACTGCCAAATACATGCACTCAATCTATTCCATTTTACTGGCAGGCCACCTATCGCCTCCTCTGGTTTTGAAACATTTTGTTTGGACTGCCACATTCACGGATCAATCTATTCCAGTTTTACCTCGGAGGGCCCACCTACCCTACGCTCCTCGGTTGGAATGACATTTTTTGGTTAGCACATTTTGTTACTGTAACCATAGATAAATATTCATGCCTCTCTTCCTATTTTAATCCCAACATTTTTCTAATAGAAGACGTCAAATTGACACGTTGTTGAAGAGCGCGTCTGTTAGATCTTTTTCTTTTTATACTACCAACCCCATACTCTCTTCCTGCTTTGGCAGAGAGTTCCACAGTCTTAAAGCTCTTACAGTAAAGAATCCCTGTCTATGCGTATAGTAGAACCACCTATTTTCTAGACCTATTAGGTGTCCCTGCTGTTGCCACAAATTTAGGTATAAAAAGATCATTAGAAAGATCCCTGTTCTGTTCATTCAGAATTTAGTACATTGTTAGTACCTCCCCCTTTACCCACCTTTTTGCTTTACCAAATAACAAATAACAGCATTCTTCAATACAAATCTGTCTTCCTATTCTAGTCGCCATTCCATTTATAAAGTTAAGGTAGACCATTTTTCCTGTTGTGAATTAATACAGTTCTATTGGGTAAAAGGTCCAACAAACCACAAAATATTTTTTTTTATAATATTTTATTGCAAAATGCTACTTTTCTAAAGAGTAGGCACATTTTTATTTTCAAATTTATGGTATTAACAGTGTTGTCAAATCAAGTGGAGAATTCCTTTTCATAGGAGAATAATAAGATTTTTTTTAAATGTATATTTCGGTTTTTAGATTTAACCCAACTGCCAACAACCTATTTATAATTTGTTTATTTTTTATATGCCAGTATAAACAAAAAAACATTAGTTCTAGAATTATTAATTAATTTAGTTTCTGGGCATGAATAAAGTATTTACCATCAAAATCGGCAATATCCATTCTGGACTTATCAATACGCGGAGCATACACAACTTTCACAATTTCATAACCGGCATCTTTGAAAGCCTTCTCCAGATCCTCCTTTCGTGAGGTCATTACATTAAAACGTTTGTTACCAGCATGATAAAATGTACCATTCAGTGTACCTGAAATCAATAGGTGTCCTCCAGGTTTTATCAAGTCCTGGAAATTTTTTAGAACATTACAGTAGGATTTTATGTCCTTACATGGACATTCAAGACAGAGACAACACAGGAGACAGTCAACTGGTGGCACAATGACAGGATCAAATGGGTTTCTCTTCAGAGCATCACATTTTAGGACTTCTTTCACCTTACTGCGGAGCGTCTCTGCTTTTTTTTTCAAAATTCTCCCTTTTAAAATACAAACATAATTTGCTTATGGCCATAAACTACTAAAATCCCCATATGGTTCCCATAGCTGCAGTTTTAAAGGGAACCTGTCAGAAGAAAAGGAGATAATAAACTACCCATTCCGTTGCGATCCCCGAGGTGCGTTGTCCGACGAGTCATTTTCTTGTGGACTTGGATTTTACAGCATTCACTGTGAGCCACAAATGACATGTCTCCTTCATTATTTGGGTCGGTACAATGACATGGTTACAAAATTTATGTAGGTTTTATAATGTTTTTGTACGTTTACAATTCAAACTTCCTGTTAAAAAAAAATCATTTTGCCATGTTCTGGAGCTAATAACTTTTTCATACTTCAATCTACGGAGCTGTGGGTGTTGGTCATTTTTTGTGACTTTTGATGTTTTTCAATGCTACTATTTTAAGGACGGTACAGCCTTTGATCGCTTTTTTAAAAAAATATATATTTCAAATGGCAAAAAAGAGGTATTTTTCATTACAGGGTTGAATGCCGGGAATAACTGTTAGTATATTTTAATAGATCGGACATTTGGGATGCGGCAATACCTAATGTTTATAATTTTTACTGTTTATATGTAGATCAGTACTAGAGAAAGGTTGTGATTTCCATTCATGCTTTCCTCTCCACTCTGTCTCCCACTTGTGATCTGCACTAAATCTACTTGTAAAGAAACTATTGATCGAGTTTAACCACCTTGCGCTGTATGTGACACGACCTTCCCTTGTTTGCTGATTATTGTAGCTGCAATTTGATATGTTGGGGGAGATTTATCAGAAGTGTCTGAGGTAAAACTGTTCTAGTTGCTCATGGGAACCAATCAGAGCTCAGCTTTAGTTTTATGAACGACTTTGGGAAAATAAAAGCTGAGCTCTGATTGGTTACCTTGGGTAACTAGAAGAGTGCTGCTCTCAGACACTTCTGATAAATCTCCCCTGTTGTGTTAATACATAATTTAATTATTATTTAATGAAAAGCGCATCATTTTAAAATGTGGCAAAGAATTGCACATATACCGTATATATTCGGCTTATAAACGAGTTTTTCAGCACAAAAAATGTGCAGAAAATCCTCAACTTGGCTTATACATGAGTCAATACCACACTTTTTTAAAAAAGAAACTTATATACTCACCCTCCAGCGGCTCCGATGTCAGCACGGGTCCTCTTCTGTCTTCTTATTTCTTAGGTAACATCCTGAAGGGCGCCGCCATGTTTTTCTCCTGGCCGGCGCATTGTATGACATCAGCAGCGGCCGCGTCATACTATGCGCCTGCTGGCCGGGAAGAACATGAAGGAAGCCAGAAGAGGAGTCGCGCGGACATCAGGGACATCGGGGCCGCCGAAGGGTGAGTATGTACGTTTTTTTTTAGTGCTGGGCTTGCTGTATAGTACTGGGGGCAGGCTGGGCTGGCTGTATACTACAGGGGGCAGGCTGGGCTGGCTGTATACTATACTGGGCAGGCTGGGCTGGCTGTATACTACTGGGGGCAGGCTGGCTAATTACAGGGGTGGTCTGCGAACAATGCATTTCGCACCCTCAGCTTATACTCGAGTCAATGGGTGGTGGTAAAATTAGGGGTCTTGGCTTATTCTCGGGTCGGCTTATACTCGAGTATATACGGTAAGTGGAAGCAGAGATACACCCATGTACCATACTAAGAGCTAGTGCCCATGAATTGGATAGATGCAGTAGAATTTGACAATTCTTCAGAAACTTTAACTACAGATTTTGTGATGTTGTGGACTTGTGCTAAAATAAATTCTGCACTCCCTATCTAATAATGAGTGGAGAATTTGCTAATTCATTGAAAAGAAAAAAATAAAATATTGACACATGTATTCAAAAGCCATTGTAACTTAAATAACATTAAATAAACACTTGTGATCCAGAATATGTTATATTATACAAGATTCTACATTTACCATAAACACTTGTGATCCAGAATATGGTATATTATACAAGATTCTATATTTACCATATTCTCTGTGTTCACGCCCAGTCATCATGACGACACCACCCTAGTCTTTCAACAGTAGCAGGTAGACCATGACTATGGACCAAGATATATAGCGTCAGGAATGCAAAGGTCTGCTACTGGTTTTAAACTTTGAGCATGCATGCCCAATGTTTTTTTTGTCGCTTTGTAACCATCCCAATCATTTTAAATGGAATTAAATAAAGCTCAAGCACATTTTTTTATATTATACGAGTGCTGGACCATCGTTTCTTTAGAAAACATTGAGAGAAAGTGAGAGGTGTCATTTGCGAGAACGGCTATCTGTCCTACAGGCAGATAAAATGCAGGTGGGTTAATGCAGACATATAGTAAGCAGGAATAGCCTGTTTTGTCTGTGTTGGCCTAGCTAGCATAGACACCTTTGTAATGTCCGTACTGGGCCTGCTTATTTCGGAGTAGGGGTAGGCTGGTAGTGGGACGTCTACTCCATCCTGGCTTCAGTCCTGGGTTTCTGTATAGCCCATAGATGCGGGTCACAGGCCTCGTTAGAGCCTGATTAAGACTGCAGGCCAGAAGCAGTAGAAGAGACACTACCTGGAGAGCTGAAGGCTGGACCATGTTCACACAGCAAAGGTCAGGAGCGGGTTGCTGGGATCTGGTGCTGGCCCGGACTAACAGGAACCGTTGAAATGAATGGATATTTCAACAGATCTGTTAAATATTTGAAAATATATTCAGATTTGTTTTGGTGCCCTAGAAAACAGCAATCCCTGCATTTCCAGTATTTCCCACTGCTAATATTCTGTAGCTTTCTCAGAACTAGAAAATATAACTGTACAGCTTGTGTGACAGGGTTAGGCCACATAGTACATGCCACTCCTTCAATTAGCTAATCTGACTGTCTATGTTATACAAAGTACTACAACAGTAGTAGTAGCATCACTACCCAAATTAGCCATTTGGCATGATACAAAGTATAGACAGAGTATAGAAACATCCTGGTTACAAGATCCTCATTCAGTATACGTGAAGTTGAGCAATTATTCTTCAGAAGATCTGTTGTAAGAATATCTGTTGTAAGCAACAGAAATCTGAAGTACTCTATTATTTATGATTGCTCGCTCGTAAAATACTATAAGTCCTGCGTTTCATTCAGCAAATCAGAAAGAACTAAGAACATTTAAAAGCAAAACCGACTCAGGTCCAAGAATAATCTGTAAATCCCCACCAACCAAGGAAAGCAGAAGAGCAGAGGTGGGTACTTCTAGCATAGTTTGCCTTTATATACAGTGTATAACTAAAAAGCCTAAAATAACTTACTACATAGGATGGATAGTTAGATAACTAGAAAGATAAGTTAGAAAGATAAGTATATAGTCAAAGAAAGTCCAAAGCAGGACAAAATAACTTACAGTTATGGATAACACTGGTGCAAAGCCGCATAGAATCAGGCTGTATTATCATCGGACCTTCTAAATATTCCAGAAAAAGGTAGCACACCAAATAAAATCAGTTGTAAAAATTGTGTTTTTTTATCCCCTTCACATACATTCACAGTACATTGAATATTCCTACTAATAACATTAGTCTGTGTATACATCTTTAATCATATTTCACCCCCTCCTATCCTCCCTCCTGTCCAGAGAGAAAAATTATAATAATAAAATAACAAACACACCACAGCCTTACTGACATAGCCGCTATATCTTAACCTTAAGCTTTTAGTCCATTTCCTGATGTTGCACGTTTTTCCGCTTGTATTCTTTTTTTATATTGTTTAATTTTTAATGTAAAATTATATTGACCTTTCAAATTCCTGCCCCATTCTCCAGTAATAAGTATCTTTGCTATTGTCATTAACCTTAACAATAAGACCTGCTTTACTTCTCCTGTGTCTCTAGTCCTTATCCTCCCAATAATTGCCATTTCTATTGTGGGGATGAGGGACAGTCACAGGACTCCATTAATCCATTGGAAAAAAATGGTGGTTTAATCCTTATTTTGGCAACATTTCTCTCCAAATATTGAGCCTCTCTCAAGCTTAAGAAAAGCTCAATATTTGGAGAACCAACATGTCGCCACCTTATGGATTGGCCCATCATTTTGCACCAGATTTTTCTGTTGTGCTGCCTTTTCCTGGAAAAGATAGATAAATACTAAATAGATAATGGTATAAATTATAGGAATAAATGTCTCTGAGCCCTGAAGGAAATAAATTATAAGTATTCATAGTTGTAGCTTTGCACCTTTTGTTTTTTTGTGATATTTGGCTGCATCAAATTCAAAAAAGGTAGAGTTCTTGTATATATTGGAGCTGCGTCCAAGAAAGTTGCAAACTCGTTTGTTAAAAAGGTTGATCATTCATTGAGTTCACAACTAGAGATGAGCGAACATGCTCGTCCGAGCTTGATGCTCGGTCGAGCATTAGGGTACTCGAAACTGCTCGTTGCTCGGACGAATACTTCGCCCGCTCGAGAATAGATGATGTCACAGCTTATCTCCTCCCCCTCCCTGTACAATGACCTCTATATAGATAACACTGACCCATCTTTACATCAATACTGACAATAGATTATGTCACAGATAATGAGAACGAGGAGTCCAATATGGTCCCAGGTACCTCCATCGAACCCCTTGTCGCTCCCTGAGATTAATGCAGCAGATGGCCACGCGTGAAAGTTCTGCTCCATTCATCTCTATGGAGCTGACAGAGACCCCCACTGAGACCTCCACCTCTCATCAAGCTTGGCCCTATCCTGTGGGTACGTTCTAACTTGTTTTGTGGGAAAACCCCTTTAAAGGGCACTGATCCATTATTGAAGCTCAGAACAAGTGATTGTGCCTCTGGGGTTGCTAAAGAACTTTCATCTAGTACAAAATGATAAAAAACAGACCCCATGTCATTGCTACTTGATCTTGAGTCTCCAATGAGGAGAACAAACGTATCTGTCTCTCTCTACATCTCAAAGCAAAAAAAATATGCAGTCTTTTCCTTTAACTATTACAATAATTACAACTACAAATAATGCTAATTATTAGAGTCATTTACTCCAGTTGTATGTTCAGGTTGCAGTGATTCTCTGGTTATTGACCTTTACAAATATGTTAACACAAACTGCACATAATACATTTTACTCTATATTGAGGTTCGAAGAGCAAGGTCCCAGCATAATAAATTATGCTGTTTGTGAAATTGCAATTCTTAGGATATTTTGCTGATTTCATGGTCAAACATACCTTGGATAAACGAAATACACTGTATATTAAACCCAAAGCTTTAATCATGTGAAAAAGATACCTCCTTGTTCCGGTCACAGGTCTGGGTATAAAAAGATCATTGGAGAGATCCTTGTACTGTCCATTCAGGTATTTGTACATTGTAATGAGGTCTCTCCTCAGCAGCTATTTTTTTTTCCCGCAGGGGGTGCGGCAGATATTCATAACGCAATTCATGCAGTTTGGCGGCGACAACTCCGGATGAATGTGCTGGGGCGTTATCGTGTTGAAACACCACCTTCTTTGTTGCTAAATGCAGCCGTGTCTCTTTCAATTTTTTGTTGAAGTGGTGCAATAACTTGCTGCAGTATTGTCCAGTGATTGTTCTTCCTTTTTCTAAAGAATCCATTAGGATAACGTTGTTTGCATCCCAAAAAATCATCGCCATGACCTTTCCGGCCCATGGGACCGTCTTCGCCTTCTTTGGAGCAGATTCACTCGGAGAAATCCATTGTTTTGATTGTTGCTTAGTTTCTGGTGTGTAATGATGAATCCAGGTTTCATCAATGGTGACAACTCGATGCAAAAACTCCTTCGGATCTCGCATAAATTGTCCAAACACTGCTTCGAAGTTAACAGCCGCATCCGCTTGTTGTCCACCGTGAGCAATCCCGGCACCCATCGGGCCGACAATTCTTTCATCACCAACTTATAATGTAAAATATTAATTGCCGTTCTGGCCAACACACCTACAGTGTCTGCACTTTCGGTTGTCGATCAGAGAGTGTCAAGTTGTAGACTTTTAGAATGATTTCCTCAGTAACCACGTCGGCTGGGCATCCTGGTTGCTCCTCAACAAAAACGGACATTTAAATTAGTTGAACAAATATCTACTGTAACTGTGGGCAAAGATGGCGAAGTGTCCCCATAAACACTGCCAAATCCAAACTAACCTATTGTTTGATGGATGGCAGCACACGATGATAACACCAACTTCCCTCAGGAACGCCCTCTGTAGTCAAACATGGGTACTTATTGAGCCGCTCTCGTATTTTTTTTTTGGCGTAGATATATATATATATATATATATATATATATCTACGCCTTAAATTGGAGGAGGTGGGGGGCGTGGTTTGGCCGCGGAACTTAATGGCCGCATGTTAGAGGAGCTCCGTCTCACGAGCGACTGAACCAGCATACCTTACCCCGTTCAGCAGAACCCACCGACCAAATACCATGCCGGGAGCCACCACAATACTGGTAGGCAGGAAGCGGAACGGCAACTCAGCGGGTAATAAGCCCAGAAAGGCCTTTTTCTCAAACGAGACACAGCGGTCACAAGATGGCGGCGGCTCGCCTGCTAAGAATGCGCAAGAAGAAATCACAGCGCTTACACACCAGGCACGGAAGACCCCAAAACTACCGCTGCAAAAATTATCAGCAGGTAAGAGCCTAAATCCAACAGGCTCCAGCTCTCCCTTCCAGGTACCCTCCTCATGGGATATTTCATCACCGCAATGCAATCCCTTGATATCCCCCTCACCTCCACAGTTTCAGGAGGAACTCAGCATGCCGCCATTATCGTTGCAACTGCAGGATGAATCCAACTCCTGTTCCTTATCACAGCAGCAAGCAGCACAAATGGGACCCTCTCCCTCAGTAAGCCCAGTGAAACAAAAACAAAAAATGCAGGAATGCAATGTATATGAAGGAGCACAGAACACCAACTCTAGAACTCCTGACGCTTTTGCAAGAATCCAAGCGTCTGATAAGACGGTATCTGAGGCCATGCTTAAGGCCATGCTTGAGGCCTTACGTTCTTCATTTAACAAGGACTTAACATCGCTTCTCACTCCAATGCAAACAGCTATCAATGATATTGGGGAAAGAGTGTCGCACACGGAATCCAAGATGGAGGAATTCACAACTGCACACAACGACCTAGTGGATTCCCACAACAATTTGGAAAGCCAAATTAATAGATACCGAGGACAGGGACAGAAGGAACAACGTGAAAATAAGAGGGATACCAGAAATTGTCCAAGGACATATGCTACGATCCTACGTGCAACAGCTCAGCAAAACATTACTTTCAGATCTCTCCTAGTACGAACTGAGTATTGATCATGCACACAGAGTTCCTAAACCATCTAACTTACCAGAAACGGTACACAGAGATGTGCTCGCTCGTTTTACGTTCTTTCATGTTAAAGAACAGCTGCTCTCACATACCAGGAGATATCCAAATCTCCCCTCCCCCTATACAGAATTAAAGCTTTTTGTTGACCTATCAGCAGCTACTCTACAAGCAAGGAAAGCATTAAGCCCCATAACCGCAACCCTCAGAAAGAATGAAATTCCCTACAGATGGGGCTTCCCTACAAAAATCCTAATTAAAAAGAATAACTCTATCAGCGTGATCAAATCACTAGAAGAAGGATTCAACCTCCTCGACAAATGGCAAATTCCCAGAGACCTTTCCCCATCTGCAAACACTAGAGGTCCCCCCAAGCGCCAAGACTGGGAATGGCACGTAGTAGGCTCCACTTGAAAGGACACAAGATCGGGTGGTAAAGTATAATCTCCCCTGACATTCTATTATTGAGACGAGACTGCATAGATGTGACCTCTCCTCTTCATGTCCACACACATGGACTTTCCCCCACAGTTTATGCACCCAATGGTATTCTTCCTTATGGTGCACCACTCTTTGTTCTTAGGAGTGACACCTAAAAGTCGCTCACTTGGTTTATATGTTGTTATATTGGTTAATGTATGTTTATGTGACCATAGGATAATAATACACTTTCACGTCCCAGGGTACACAGATGACAAAACCACTAACAGAAACTCTTTAGGGGCTATAACAGCAGGTTTTATCATTTCTAAATATGGGGATTAAAATACTCTCAGTTAACGCTAAAGGACTCAACAGCCCTTATAAAAGGGCGATGCTTTGGAAGGAAGCCACACAAAATATGGCGGACATCCTCTGTGTCCAAGAGACGCACCTTTCAAACAAACAACCTGTAACTGTCTCCCACAACAAATACCCCACCATCGTGCAATCTTCCTTTCCAAAAAAACAAAGGGGGGTTCTGATAGCATTTAGCTCCTCGTTGGCTGTCCAAATAGAGGAACAGATAATAGACTCTGAGAGCCGTTATATCATCCTGATAGGTACAATTAACAATCTACCTTACACTATTGTTACGCTATACGCTCCTAACAAAAAACAAGGTTCCTTTATAAGGAAACTGCTTAAATTAATCGACAAAAAGAAAAAAGGCTCCCTATTAATCACTGGGGACTTCAATTTAGTTAGTGACCCTACTCTAGATACCACATCTACTTCTGTAAACACACACAGAACCTTTACTCTTAAATCTCTTTTGTGGTCACACAATCTCTATGATATATGGAGACTACAACATAGTAACGAAAGAGATTTTACATTTTTCTCCAATAGACACCAAACATATTCCCGTATAGATCATATACTTATTGACAAGTCATTAATTGACAGAACAACCAACACCTCAATTGGAGATATCAGGTGGTCAGACCACTCCCCAGTCATTATAGAGTTAACAGACGACTTATCTTCCCATAGTGATTACGTATGGAGAGCTAAAACATCAATTATTGCCCACGATAAATACACAGAGAGACTAAAAAGAGCTTTACAAGAATACTTCAAATTTAACACTATTGATAAGCTAAGCCCCTTTTCTGTTTGGATCGCCCACAAGGCTTTCATTGGGGGAGAACTCTCTAAACTTAATATAATCTCTATAAAAGAGAGGGAAAGAGAGGTAAATACAATTCAGAAAAAAATCCATGAATTAGAACTTCAGAATAAAAGGCTCCCCACTACAGAACTCTCTAGGGCACTCATCCACGAGAGGGATCGGCTCCGCAACCTTCTCATACAAAAACATGCTCATAACCACCTAATCTTGAAATCCAAATACTATTCCCAAGGGCAAAAAGCAGGCAAACTATTAGCTCAATCACTTAAAAAACGAGCACAAAAAACTAAAATACCATATGTGATCCACTCTTCTACTGGAGAAAAAGTGTTAGCTCCTAGAGGTATCACTGATACCTTTAAACAGTACTATGAAAAACTGTATAATATAGCTAAAGACCCTGAAACTATAGTACCCTCCCAAGATATGATAGACTCCTTCCTTAAAAAACTAACACTCCCCAAACTCTCACCCGAGCTACTGGAGCAAATTAACTCACCTTTTACACTCGACGAAATCCAAAAAGCTATTTCATCATCCCCTTCAGGAAAAGCCCCAGGACCAGATGGTCTCCCAGTAGACTACTTTAAAAAATTCTCAGATATAATACTCCCCTATATGAAAGATGCCTTTGATTTAGCCTCCAACGCAGGATCCTTCCCCAAAGACATGCTCTCAGCTCTCATTGTTACTATTCCCAAACCCGGCAAACCGCCCACATCTCCAGCTAACTTTAGGCCTATCTCACTTCTCAACTGTGATGTTAAAATATACGCTAAAATCATAGCCAAAAGACTTCAAAATATTATCCCTATATTAATAAAGAATGATCAAGTGGGTTTTGTTGCTGGGAGACAGGCTCCAGATAATACGCGCAGATTAACCACCCTCATGCAAATATGTGAGCGTCGCAACACCCCGGCGACCTTCATGACGGTGGACGCCGAAAAGGCGTTCGACCGCGTAAACTGGTCCTATGCATTCTCGGTACTAAATAAATTTGGCTTTACTGGCCATATTCTCACAGCCATCAAAGCATTATATTCCAATCCCACGGCTAGAGTATATAATAATGGTCTCCTATCAGGTGAGTTCTCATTGTCCAATGGCACTAGGCAAGGATGTCCCTTATCCCCCATCTTTTTCATTCTTTCAATAGAGCCATTGGCGGAAATGATCAGAAACCATCCCCAAATTACAGGTATTAAAGTAGGCCCTACTGACCACAAAATTGCATTATTTGCCAACTACATTATATTAATGAATACTAACCCCGACACCACTCTCCCAATAATTTTTAACATAATAGAAGAATATGGTAAAGTCTCTTTTTATAAAATGAACTCCTCTAAATCACAAGTTTTGCCCATAGCTATCCCCCATGAACAATTGCAATATCTAAAAAATTTATTCCCATTGGATTGGCAAACAACCTCCATAGCATACCTAGGTATTAAACTAACCTCTCCCTCTCACAAAATCTACGATCTTAACTTCTCTCCCCTCCTAGCCGACATAGACAAAGAATTAAACACTTTCTCCAAAAACATTTTATCTTGGTTTGGCAGAATAGCAACCTACAAAATGTGTATCTTACCGAAATTCCTTTATGTATTTAGAACCATTCCCATTCATTTACCCAAATCATTTTTCACAACCGCCCATTCCCAAATAAGGAAATTTATTTGGCAGGGTAAACAACCCAGAATTGCCTTTCACACGCTCACTAATCATAGATATAAAGGAGGATTGGGGGTACCAAACCTATATCAGTATTACACGGCAGCTCTTACTGATCAACTGACACATTGGTGGAGAAATAAGCCCGATAAGGCTTGGGTGTCGCTAGAAACACACTTAAATAAAAACTACCCATTGAAGAACAGGCTTATAGCAGGCCTTTGGCAACTGCCCGCCGTACCTACATATATTTTGGCTATCTCAGTTTCAGATTGGGCATGGAGGTTGACACTAACAGCCTCTGATTATGACACAAAACCCTACTCACTAAGTGACATCCCTATCTCCCTCCTTGAAAACTACATCCCAGACCTCAGGCTTACCTCCTGGAAGTCGGCTGGTATAACTTCAATTCAAGACCTGGTTACTGATAAGAAACCCCTAACATTTGCAACCTTGAGGGACAAGTTTAATCTCCCAACACAAGAATTTCTCTCCTCTCTCAAAGTAAGAGAATTTCTAGTTGCTAATCTGGCATGTGAGCCGAAAATTTCCACATCACTCTCATATCTCCTAGATAACAAAAAATGCACTATTGGAGGGATCTCATACATATATAAAGCATTACATTCTAAACCCACCTCAACTAAGCTTCCTAACATGATAAGTTGGGAGAAAGAGTTAGGGAAATCTTTCAAATTAACTCAATGGCACAAAGCTTTTTCTTTCACTCATTCCACATTCCGTAGCACAACGTTCCAAGAAGCAATAATCAAAACACAAATGAGGTGGTATTTCTCTCCAGCCAGATTAGCTCTTATCTTTCCCTCCACCTCCTCGATGTGTTGGAGGGGGTGTGGAGCCAAGGGTACTACTTTGCACATATTATGGGACTGCCCAGTTATTGCCCCCCTGTGGCACAAAGTTTTTGAAATCATTAGCAAATTGTTTGAATACCAATTCCAACCAACGCCGCAACTAGCTTTATTATTGTTGGACATAGAGTCTTTGAAAATACCCCACAGAATAGTGGTTGCGCACTTACTAATGGCGACAAAGCTGATCATTACCAGGTACTGGAAAAATCCTAACCCACCTCCAATCAAAGAGATTATCACTCTTATCAACTCCACCTGTACATTTGAAAAGATCTTAGCGTTACAACAAAATAAATATAAAAAATATGCAGAAGCTTGGCAAATATGGCTAATTAGCCCCTTATGCACCACCTCTAAGTGATACCTGGGCATCATATGAAACCTAACCCTGCACTTCTTGGTCACTATGTATGTACTAATGTTTCCCCTGTTGTTAAGGTTGACGTTATAATGTTGTGGTATAATATGTATTAGCATAAACTTACCAAACAAGATGCTGTGTCTTCTACAACCCAGGAACCTGCGTATCAAGGGGACTCTCACAATGTACTACTGCTAAAGCCCCCTTGTTAACCTGGACAATATGCACACCTCTCATGGATCTCCCAGCTCAGATTGTGATTCAGACCTAACATTCTATCACTTGCAATGATGTGTACAATAGCGACTACTCATTGTTAACAAGCACAGCTGAACTGTTCAACAAATGTACCAATTTCATATCTGTCATTGTATTTTGTTTTACTCAATAAAAATGTTTTATAAAAAAAAAAAAAAAAAAAAAAAAAAAAAAACAAAATAAACAAATATCAGCAATGTAAAAAAAAAAAAGAATATTAATGGTCAAGCCATTCTTCTTGGGAATAGAAACAATATAATAAATGGAATTGCTGCGGTTGAACCACCAGCCGTCATCTTAATACCAGGTCCAGGGTGAATGGGACTGCAGAGAAGTCTGGTGCGTTTGGTTGCTGGATAACAGTGGGGAGGACGACACAGGACGGTGTAGTAGATAGAAGAGTTAAAAACTTCATGCAGTTAATGAGTGTTATAGGCTTGCCTAAAGAAATGGTTTTAAAGAGCACGTTTGAAACTTTGGAGGTTAGGGTTTAGTCTGATGTCGGGCAGGCATTCATAGAATTGTGTGCAGCTCTAGAGAAGTCTTGGAGACGCGAGAGTGGGAGGTCCGCACTAGGTAGAGTGTTAATCTAAGATCACTGGGCGGATCTGAAGAGCACGGGTTGGGCGATTAGACTGAGATAAGAGAAGGAGAGGTAGGGGGGGGAGTGCAGCATTTACAAGAGCTTTTGGATGAGGGTTATTATTATTTTAAACTGTATTCGAAAGGAGACTGGCAGCCAGTGCAGCGGACTGGCATATGAACTGTTAAGCATACATGGGCCCCATCAAAACGCGCTGTGTCAGGCAGAATTTTGGGGTTGTTTTATGGCTCCATGTTAAATTTGTCGCCACCCTGCTGTAATCCACAAAATATACGGGCAAACTTTATCATGTAACCGAATTATTTGAGGCTTCTTGTCACTCCTTGGTCTCTCTCTGACACCCATTGGTTTGAAGCCTGAGTCCAATTAGGGTATGTCGCCATGCCACTCTAGCCTGCTGCCAGCTGCCTCTGCATGCCGTACCCTATAGTGTCAGGGTCGCAATTATTTGGATGTTTAGATGCTATGCTAGCTTCATACTGTTATGTCATGCCATGATGTGCCAATAATTTGGTATAATCGGTGCCGATTAGGCTCAGCCTCAGAGGCATCCATGCATGCTGCCCCTGCTGTTTCCTGTCCATTTCCGTGGTGTTTCCATCCTTTTCTGAGGTTCCCAGGTGTTTGGCCAAGCTTCCCTGTGCAGAGCCTTGGTCCCCTTGAAAAATGCTCGAGTCTCCCATTGACTTCAATGGGGTTCGTTATTCGAGACGAGCACTCGAGCATCGGGAAAAGTTCGTCTCGAATAACGAGTACCCGAGCATTTTAGTGTTCGCTCATCTCTATTCACAACGTGTTTCGGCTCCGGTCAGGAGCCTTCGTTATGTATTGCACCTGACGAAGGCTCCTGTCCGAAGCCGAAATGCGTTGTGAACTGAATAAATTATCAAGCTTTTTAACAAACGAGTTTGCAACTTTCTTGGACACAGCGCCAATATATACAAAAGTTCTACCTTTTTGTCATACATACCCCTGTATGTCCGCCATCCTGGGTTGGCGGTCCGACTTCTCCTGGCTAGCAGCGTTCATCCCTCATCATTTAAGACAGTTCAAAATCCAATACGCCTACAATCTAATTACATAAGGTGACAGTCACTCTTTCTGAGCACCACCCGTTCTATTATTGAATTATGAATTTTTGCACTTGTTCTCCTTTTCTCTGCCTATCCATTTATATGACTCTATAGTTTCCTCAAAATCATTTCCCCAGTTTCTACATACAACTGTGTAAATAACTTCCAACAAAGCCCAATTTTATTATCAATGTCCTTTTTGCATTGCCCTAGGATAAAGGTTTACTGAGAAAAGATGTCTTGATTTTGGGTCAGAACACCACTCTTTTGCTTATTTTACAAAAAACAATTATATCCTGTTGGAAATCTTATTATAGTCATCAGATTGTGGCAGGTGTAGTAAAAGGTAACACAATGATGCAATACAGTGCCTGGCTTACACCAAGCTTGGATCCCATTCACATTTCTGTAATTTCTCCTGTTTTTGCATCAGATATTGTGAGCCAAGCTTCTAACACTTTCTTATAGTAAGCATTGCAGAGAGCTGTCTTATTCGTTGGGGTAGGTCAATCTTTTCTTCTTTTTAGGGTTTATAATTTTGGTTACATTGATCTGCACAGGTGTGTATAGATATGACAGAAAAGAAAAGGAATAATATCAGAACATTTTATATTGTTATGAACTGAAAAGTGGAAATTGTCCTGCTTCACTTTGTGCCGTGTTCTTTTACTGGGATTATGGTAATTAATGTAATTGCAGGCAGCATGTTATAGAGCAGGAGGAGCTGAGAAGACTGTACATAATCTCCTATTTTCAGGCAGCATGTTACAGAGCAGGAGGAGCTGAGAAGATTGGGCATACTATCCTATCTGCAGGTCTCAGATAATTGGAGGACAGGACAAGTTGAGCAAATTGTAGAACATGTTATAGAGCAATGTGCATTGAAGGCTGCATTGCGAAGATCAGAGGGAGCGAAGCATGTTGTCCATTGTGTCCTATTTAAAGGCAGAATGGAGTAATTTCGGAAAAGGTATTATATAGTGTATTATTTACAGGCAAAATATTATAGAACAGGAGGAGCTAAGCCGATGGCACAGAGTCCTATCTGCAGGCAACATGTTGGACAAAGTGTCCTATATGCAGGCATCTAGTTATAGAGTAGGAGAAGCTGAGCAGATGATACACTGTTCTATCTCCAGTTAGCAGGTTGTACATAGTGCCTTATCCGCAGGTAGCAGGTTGTACATAGCGCCCTATCTGCAGGTAGCAGGTTGTACATAGTGCCCTATCTGCAGGTAGCAGGTTGTACATAGTGCCCTATCTGCAGGTAGCAGGTTGTACATAGTGCCCTATCTGCAGGGGTAGGGGTGTACCATAGTTGTCCTATTGGCAGGTTGTGGCGCAGGTTGTACATAGTGCCCTATCTGCAGGTAGCAGGTAGTACATCGTGCCCTATCTGCAGGTAGCAGGTTGTGCATAGTGTCCTATCTGCAGGTAGCAGGTTGTACATAGTGTTCTATCTGCAGACATCGAGTAATAGGAGCTGAGTGTATTATATATAGTTGCCTAACTGCAGGCATATATGTATTTAGTATAGAATCAGTATAAATCAGCATATTCAGTTCTTTGTCAATTGTCTGTGTTTTTCTTTCTTTGCTGAGAAGTCAGGTAGGAGGGGAAATGAAAAAAGAAGAGCACAAATTAAGAGACAAACACATAAGTACGGAGCAGGAGGAAGTAGTAATCTTGTATCTTACTCCATTACATTTGCTATTCCACATGAATAATTTTCATTAGTTCAGAATCTCTTAGCTCCGCAAAGTATATTCCATGTAATCAAACAGTATTAGGGCAGATTTACTTACCCGGTCCAGTCGCGATACAGCGGCACGTTCTACGACGCTGATTCAGGTTCTGCCGGGATTCACTAAGGTCGTGCGCCCGATGGCACACATTTGTCACACATTTGTGACCCAAATTTTTTTTACATTCCGCGTTTTTTCCTTTTCGATTTCTGTCACGTGAAAGGCGCCGCCGATACGCTACAATCCGATAGCGTGCGCCAAAATCCTGAGGCAATTCGGCGCAAATCGGAAAAATTCGGGAAACCCGGCGGAAAAGTGAGTAAGGTTACCAATCTTTGCTAGTGATATTATCCCCAAACTGACGGACTATGTAGTGGCAATCCTATTAAATGGCTCTTGTTTGTTTACAACCAGGTCTATTTCTGGAGTATCTAAGATCATGGCCACTGCTATAACCCCACAGCAAACCTACATTGATGATTTTGACCCAAAAGATTACTTTCAGACGTCTTTTGCAGCAGGGGAAGGGATGTTTTTAGGAGAATGGACTGAATTTGCTTTACAAAATCTACATGAAACTTTCATTAAGGGTAAGAAATTCTGTTGTTTTAATTCACTGAAATGGTTCAGTTCTCCCATTTATAGTATAATCAGTACTCAGATCATGGATAGTAGCAGCTCCTTAGACATTTCTGGGATATCCGCCTCTGGGATCTGAATCAGGAGGCCACGCAAACAAAGCTAGCTTCATTACCTTCTAATGACCTGACAGGCCCTTAGCAGTAAATGGAGAACAGTGTTCAAAACATGTCAGGTGTCAATTATATGATCTTTGACTCAGACTTCTGACCGTGTCCTAATGGACATATTAATGGAGAGAGCTGTTCATATGCAGCCAATAATTATTCAATAATAGCAGGGATAACGTTGAGGCTAGCAATCTCCATTCTTGATGAGGTGATTTGATAGACAAATCCTCCAGAACAGGACTTTCCAAATCCAAATTTTGCTAATACATATGTTTTTACATCACTTTTTTAATGTTATTTCATAAATTTAAAGGTGATGTGCAAGGTAATACACTGCTTGATTTTGGCACCGGATCCTCTGGTTACCATCTCCTTTCTGCTTGTGAAGTGTTTGATAACATTATTACCTCGGATTTCCTGGAGCAGAATCGGGCTGAATTCCAAAAATGGCTAAAGAAGGATCCAGACGCATTTGACTGGTCTCACATTATTAAACGAGTATGTGAGATAGAGGGAAACAGGTATTCTATTTCAAGTTTACACCAACTTCATACATATTATTTACTGTTTTGCTAAACATTGCGGGTCCACGGTACACAAACCTTTAACACCCATCATCCGTACTGGTAATTGCTGGTAAAAGCTTACTTTAATTTATGATATGTATCCCCAACCCATAGTATAAGGGATAAATATCATTTTGAAGGGCGCTGTTCAATTTCCCCCCCCCCCACACACACACACACACGCACGCACACGCACAGTCAGCAGAAAACTTAGAATCTAAAGTTCCTCTTATTTGATTTACATCCTGTTAATTGACAGCTAGTCCACTTGAAGTCAATGAATCACAAGAAGGAAATCTATCCTGTACTCCTTTGACTTCTGTGGGACTTATATACATTGCAGTCAAAACCCAGAAGTGTAAGATGATGGGAACTTGTGGGGTTCAACAGCAAAGACCCTTGGAGTCTTAAATTGATCCGCAAAGCTGTGACACAACCACTTTAAAGCAATTATGACAATAGTTGTATAATTTAAAGAAATACAAATAACTTCACGTTTGAGATATTTCATGGCCCTCCTTCATTTCATCTGCAACAGCCTAACAGTCAATTTCGTACAGTTGACTTGATGGCTACTAGACATAAACCATGTAGCTGCCACTGTAGAGAAAATATTGGGGCAGATATACTTACCCGGTCCTGTCGCGATCCCTGAGGTGCGTTCTCCGACGAGGATGAAGTCCGGCATGATTCTTCAAGATCGTGCTTCCATTTTCCTGCATGTGTCGCTTCCCCGCTGAGGTCCGCCGGAGTCCATCTTCTTCTTCCCGGTGCATGTGAGTGCATTGTCTTGTGACACAATTTGAATTGTAAATCCCGCGCTTAGTCCGAATCAGTCGGGTTGTCTGTCGCCACGCCCCTGATTTGTGGCGCATACAAGTAGGCGCGATTGTGCCAAAATCCGATCATGTGCGGCAAAAACCCCACTTAAATGCGGCGCAATTCTGAAATAGTCGGGAAACCCGACGAAAATACTCCGTGCGTACTCTTAGTAAATGGGTCACATTGTGTTTCATGGTGGCCAGTTCCATTCAAACGCATGGTTATTCCCATGGTGGGAATGAATTCAATTTAAAACCTGCTGTCCATATGCCATAATGAAAAAAAAACTCCTTTTATTTTAATATTTTGATCCAATTTGAGCAATTATTTCTCTATAAAATGTATAAATTATTTCTGTTCTTCTATGTTTAAAGGGATGATTGTGATAAAAAGGCCGAGAAGCTCCGCAGTAAAGTGAAAGAGGTCCTCAAATGTGATGCTCTGAAAAGAAACCCATTTGATCCCATCATTGTGCCACCAGTCGACTGTCTCTTGTCTTGCTTCTGTCTTGAAGCTCCATGTAGAGACATAAAGTCATATTGTAATGTTCTTAAAAACTTCCAGGACTTGTTAAAACCTGGAGGACACCTATTGATTTTGAGTACTCTGAATGCTACATTTTATCATGCTGGTAAAAAGCGTTTTAATGTAATGACTTCAAGAAAGGAGGATCTGGAGAATGCTTTCAAAGAAGCTGGTTACCATATTGAAAAAGCTGTGTATGCTCCGCGTACTGATAAATCAAGGATGGATGTTGCTGATTATGATGGAAAGTATTTTATTTGTGCCTGTAAACCTAAGTAAGAGCAAGTTCTTGCATCTCCTTTCATCTCTTAAAGCCATTGCTATTGTATGTATCTGCATGTTTCTATTGGAAATATGTATTCTAAAATTCAGGTCAATGAGTAAATGGAGGTTGGGTTGAGACTGAAAACCTAAAGACTACCTATGGATTAATTCACCATAAAAAAGAATGCCACATTTGTCAACATTATCAATTAAAGAGCACATATATGGAAGTCATCTAATCTGCTACTGTCTATGTAATACAATGTTTAGACTATTGCTGTTAAATATTAAGGATCTACAATATTCTAATTTAGGCCTGAATATTGACTGAAGAGTTTATCAAGTAACAACAGTGCTACAGCATGGTCCATAAGATACAAATGTGATGCAAATGGAGAGTAAGTGTGTAATACTAATAAGTGTAATTCAGGACCATATACGGCCAGCACTGGTGTTGTATGTACGTTCTTGACTTATATCAAGATGGTGACAAGAGTTAGGGCTGACCACATAAAGGCTTCTTTTGTTAACCAGGGAATTTTCCTAGGGTTACCATATATGGATGTGAACAAGTTGAGAGGATGAATTTGGCTTAAAATGTAACTCTATAGGAGTGCAGACTTTAGAAAAGAATCCTCTTCAAGGGGGATGGGGAAGCATTTGCTTTACAGACACCAAGCTCACACACATATGGAGGAAACTTAAGAACACACTAGATGTGGATGAAGACATGGAAAAAGGAAGACCAACAGAAGAAGGTGAAACCTCCCGACCTACACTAGAACATAATCTCAACAAAGACTGACTGACATGATAAATTTAACTTTTTAGAAGTCTTTTTTGGGAAGAATATATCAAAGGACACTGAAAAGAATTTTAAAATTCCATAAAGATATTTAAAGGGCATCTACCACCAGGATGAAATACGGTATGCAAATCAGAGGCTCCAAGCACCATTAACATCTATACAGCCCGGAGCCCCTCAGGCTCATTTTTCATACAGTCCTTCATTCTGATGGTAGATGCCCTTTAACAATTGCATACTTGGATGAGAAGTAATTGGTAGGTTTGGATCTTTGAACTCACTGGGAAGATTTTTTGTGCATTCTTTTCTGTGGCTTTGTTCACTGGCAGAAAAAAGAAGCATCTTGCCTTATATTCTTGGCAGATTTCAATTAAAATCTAAGGAACATTGTTAAAAATTTACAAGAAAAAGTCTGGGGATAAATTGAGACACAGAAGATTTTCTTGAGGAAAATTCTAGTCAAGAAAATGGAAATTCCATCAGCCATAATGTTCCTCAAAGAGTAGGCAATAGTTATGGAGCCCCCAGACCCAAAAACAGCACAGACCCCCAGAATCCAAACAGTCATGCAGCCAATAGTCATGCCGCACCTAGAATCCAAATAGTAGAGGCTAGAAGAGTATTTCAACCTATAGTAAAGATGAAATTTATTTCCACCAGGTAGTCAAAAGGACGCTCTGCCTCTAGCTCCGTGGCATACTGAAAGGGTGTCTCGAGGTCATCTTCAACATCTTCCTACATTCCCCTTGCTCTTCCTGTTCCTCTCCTGTTGCTTGGGTTGATATAACACAAATTTCTGCCTTAAACCAATGTTTGTTCAAGTCCTACATGTTGTCATCATTCTCCTCCAGTGGCAATTCAACCTCAATGCTCTGTATCCCCCAGCCAGGATGTGTAGCAGTGAAATTACCTTATTTACGCCACAGTCCTGGCAACTGACAAAAATGTCCTCCTCAAAGGGGTGCACCAAATTGCGGGTGTCATGCATCATCTGCCAATGGTTGATGTCAACGCTACATGCAGGTCTGTCTGCATCATCACAAAATCATATAAACTTTCCAATATATGTAGGGTGGAGTTCCACCTTGTGTACACCTAGTACAGTGATGGCATACTTTTTAGAGACCGAGTGCCCAAACTACAACCAAAATACACTTATTTACCGGGAGTCCACCAATACAGTTGATAGAAGGAGGGCAAATGCAGACTATCATTGTCACTTCTCTCCAGGGTCTCTCTGTGCAGGAAGAATGGTGGGTCCAGTAGGATTACCTCCAAAGATAATGCTCTTCTTTCAACACCACCTCCCTTTACAAATAGTTCCAAACTGGTAATGAAGTGTCGCTATAAAATAGCGCTGAGAGCAACATCTAGGCAAGTTGCCTACGACTGCAAGAAGATTTGATGGATTTGGTCCTGTTTGGAAAACTCTGTCCTGGGGTGAAGGCCTGAGTGCCCACAGAAAGGGCTCTGAGTGCCACCACTGGCACCCGTGCCATAGGTTCGCCACCACTGACCTAGTATATGAGCTGACATAAGGGAACACCATTCTGACTCTGCAGATCAAGGTCATTTTGAAGATGTTCTGCAGTTTGGAGGATGCAGGGGGCCCAGATAAAATATTATTTCACAGGCAATTGCACCCCAACAAGTAATGCTGTGTAAATCAAACAAACAGAAATGGAAGATGCCCTTAATATAATTTTATTCCACAAACAATTGAAACCAGCCCGGTAATGCAATGTAGTTCACACTAAAGGAGAAG
This sequence comes from Engystomops pustulosus, assembly GCA_019512145.1. Taxonomy (NCBI): domain Eukaryota; kingdom Metazoa; phylum Chordata; class Amphibia; order Anura; family Leptodactylidae; genus Engystomops; species Engystomops pustulosus. The sequence continues at coordinate 147,811,798 of CM033646.1, forward strand.
GTGACCTTCATTATAATAATTTTCCACAAGCAATTTCAGCCAGCAAGACAATGCAGTGAATTTCACACTAACCAAAGCGACCTCAATAAAATGTTATTTCAAAATAACTAAACTAAACTGGTAACCCCAACAAATAATATGGAAGATGCAAAAACTAGGTCAGGTGCAAGATGATAGAAATTTACAGGAACAGGGCAAATAAAGTCAAATAACCCAACAAATTAAGTTTGTCTTGACAAACTAAGTGTTGGCTCAAACCCAGTATTGTTAGCCACAAGACTATCCCTTCCCATCTCTCCACTTTCCCTACAGACTGCGCTGTCCCTTCATACAACATATCTCTCTATTCTCAGCCAGTGAGCAGATGGCGGACATGTCATGTTATCAAGCATTCGTAATCACTCATGTGACATCACTGGAGGTAGGTAGCTGCTGAATTGCACATCTTGACATGTAATATAGTCTTCCCAGGAGTCCATTTCTGCATTCAACCTTGTGTCAGAAATAATTTTAGGAAAAACTGTGTTTAAACAAATCAACAAGAAATCTGCATTCGTGACAAATAAATCTTTCCAGAAATTCTGAATAAATTACACTTCACTCATCTCTAGCTACAAGTCACTCCCCAAACAGTTTATTTCTCTTTTGGCCAGTTTACTGATTTATAAAGGAGATGAGATCAGGATTAGTAAATGTCCTGTCTACATGCCTGGATGGCGGCCATATTATGTAAATCCACCCAGTGTAAAGCTCAGGACATGTGAGGTGGTTGCTCTTTTTCTGGTTATGTTTTAGCTGTAAAACCTTCGCCTTCACCTAACTTTGTATTAATATTGATTTTAGCTTTAGTATGGAGAGACAGAAGTGCTGAATGACCTCAGTGGTACCAACATCCTTGCTCCACTCCATTCCATATTTCCAATCTACAAATGTTATCTGCCAAAATGTAGTTTCCTTGTTTTCCCTTTCACTACAAACTGTCTATCACGTCTGATTAATGGGTTATTGGGAAAATTACACGTCACTCAATGTTTCGAAGTATATGGGTGCACAAGTAGGTTACTACACCATATATATAGAGAAAAGATAACTTGGCACTCCTTATAGGTCAAAAATTGAGTGCTCATTTCTCCAGCGGGAGCACCCGCTTTTCCTCCTTTCCACCTGCGCTTTAGCGGTCATAGCACCGCATCTCAACTCCATTTCCACATACCTTGCAATCCGTGCCTGACGAAGGTCTAATTTTATAAGACCGAAACGTTGCAAAATAATAATTTTTGTTGGATTGCTATACTGTTTATTCTGGATTAAATAAATTCTCCTCAATTTTATAAGGAGTGCCAAGTTATCTTTTCTCTGATTAATGGGTTAAGCCATTCACACTAACCAGTGCTACATCTGTATATAGTGCCAACCATTGGTGAACACTGTATCCCCATCCTTAGAACACAGATACATTTAAAAACTAATTTATACTGAAGTGCGGTAAGACAGAAAGATATTAGTAGAAAAAATGCACCTTGGATTGCTATGAAAGGTGCAATGTCTAGTCTTGTTTATGTGTCTGTAGTATAGACAGATGTGTATACACATACAACCTCTGCAGGCAATCATTAGCCTGAGCTGTATCATTTAGTAAACCACCACAACAGCCAAGTATGATTGTACATGTATATACATATATCTCCACCCTCAAAAAGAAAATTTCATATTGATACACTAATGTAAAGTTTTGGAAATTTATCAGGCATTTGCTTAATTGAGATAGCCACAGATGACAATTCTCCTGTGGATCATATGATACTAGCCGTTGACATCACGTTCAGGTTCATTTACAGGGTCGTGGCACACGAGTAGCAGCAGTGACCACTAGCTTGGGGCTGCTACCGAAGAAGCTAAATTTCGCAATTCAAATTTGAAAAATAATAATTGCCAACCTAGTGGAAATTGGAGAACTAAGATTATAATTTCCAGGAATCATTTCTACAGTCGTTTAAAGAGGACCTGTCACCTAAAATTTGAACAAACGCCGCAGTGTTAGAAGGATAGCGTTACCGGAAACCTCCGGTAACCCTATCTAACACTGCGGCGGGGTACAATGTAATCATCGGACCGCTCGCAAAGTGGTCCAATGTATTCATGTGGGGGTGGGGCGTGGTTAGGGGCGGTGACTGCCACATGACGCGCGCCAGTCACCGCCGGCCTATGGAGCAAGCGAGGCGGTCCGGGGAAGAGGCAGCGCCTCGGACCGCCCCCTCATGAATACGTCGGACAGCTTTGCAAGCGGTCCGATGATTACACTGTACTCCACCGCAGTGTTAGATAGCGTTACCGGCGTTTGTTTAAGCACTAGGAGCTGCTTACTTTAGTAAGCAGCTCCTAGTGCAATAAATTTTGGGTGACAGGTCCTCTTTAAGAGATGAATGTGCTCGAAAGTGTCCAAACCCACCATGCATGATGATGAGTTTTTGGGTTTTCTTCTGAGATCTGAAAACTGTTTTATCTACCCTCTCGATAATCTGTATGATCAAAAAAGGATAGAAAGGGAAACATGTCTTTGGAGCAGTAGTGACCACCAGATTTAAAGCTATACAGATCATTAACCAACATAGTAGACTCCTCAGGAAATCAAAGTGTCCAGTGTCATAACAGTAGACCAACAGAGAAAAATATATTAAACTCTAGATCACCGATAGGACTCCCCTCACTTCTACCTATGGAAGTAGCTATGGAATAAATTATCAATGTACTCTAGGTCTAGTACATTAGTTAATTTGAGATATTGGGGCATATTTACCTACATTCCTGCTGGAGTTCACCAAATGATAATGCACTCTGCCGCGTTTCACAAAAGATTGTGCGCCCGATATCCTGCAAGTGTCGCTTCCCCGCTCTGGTTCGACAGAATTCAACCTTCTTTTTAGTGGTGCATGTAAGTACTTGGGCTTGCAACACAATTCGAGCTCAGTCCGAATCAGTCAGATCATCTGGTGGTACGCCCCCTAAAGGGTCGTATACGCCTAAAGCCCAGTGCAGACACTTAAATACCTGTGCAAGCGGTGCAATACCTGAAAAAGGTGCCCAATCCGAAGAAAGTGAGCAGCGCGACCCTTAGTAAAAGAGCCCCATTGTCTTGAAAGGATGCTTATCCTGTGAGACACAGAAACAGACGTGTCCAGCTAAGAGGAAAGTTAAGAACGGACACATTTGTAACTAGTACACACTGGGGGTCATTTACTAAGGGCCCGATTTGCTTTTTCCGACGTGTTACCCGAAAATTTCCGATTTGCGCCGATTTTCCCTGCATTGCCCCGGGTTTTTGGCGCATGCAATCGGATTGTGCCGCATCGGTTCTGGCATGCACGCGACGGAAATCGGGGGGCCCGACAAATTCGGAAAAACCACCGCATTTTAAAAAAAAAATTGGTCGCACGCGCCATACTTACATGCACCAAGAAGAGATCAGTGAACTCCGATGCAACTCGGCGGACCTTGGCGCAGCAGCGACACAAGGTGGACATCGGGTGCAGGACCTTCATGAATCGCCGGAAGACCCGAACGCTCGTCCGAGAAGCCGCCACTGGAACGCGAATGGACCGGGTAAGTAAATGTGCCCCAGTGTTCCTATTCTATATATAATGATAGTTTGAGACATGTACACATAAAGGAAAAACAAAAATTTTTAGAATAGTAAATGTACTTGGAATGTAGTGTTGACACATTAACTAAATTAACTTACTAAATAGGGTGTATTCAGTGCCAAAGCCTACAAGGCATACATCCCTGCCAACAGAAAAAGAAAAGCCAAAATAGTTTCAAATGCGATGAATTCGATGACAAGGTTAATGTGCTTAAAAAATTGATGAAAAAAATCATGATGAATATTTAATAAACCAGTAAAATTTCATTGGATAGATGATACAATCCTGCGTGGACATAGTGTTTAAATATGTGGGGATGAGATTAGTCGACCTTTCTGAAGCAGCTCAGCTTATCGGGAGAAGACATTATCATGCAGACCTCATACTCTGTACCAGAATGGTACATTAATGAATTTAACCCTTTAGATTACTACCATACATACTATGCTACCGGACAAGGGGTTTTTGTTGCAGAATGGACAGAATTTGTACTACGGAATATGCACGAAACGTTTGCTCCAGGTAAATATTTTCATTATTACCAGATAAATAGTAAAAGTTATTTCTTTGTATCAGTATAAGCCTACATTCACACTAAGGGCGCTCGCCCCCGCCCCTCTCCATAGAGATACATGGCACGGCGCCATAACACAGGGAAAGATAGAACATGTCCTATCTTTTCCCCAGGTATGGAATGGTATGTTGCCAAACGTGTGCAACTCGGTGCGCCCATTGCCGGCCTATGGGAGATGTATATACGGCCTCAAGCTTGCAGCCATATATACGTCCCCCAACAGTCTTATGAATGTAGCATAAGTCAATAAGACTCTTATAAACTTTCAATGTTCATTTGCCTGAATATAGTGAATATATTGAGATTAGTTAAGCAGGTTATTCCATATGAAGCTATTACTCTGTGCTCTTCAGGAATAGATGTCATGTAAGACTAGTGTCAGCTGAAATGTTGGATGACAAAATCCAATATTTTACAGGTGCTCTATCAATTTTTACTGAATTACTAAAAATGTAGCAATAGGCTTCATGTGAGATATATCTCATAGATAAGGACACATAAAATAATATAGAGTTACTAAATTGGTAAAATATTAGGGGGTAAGTGTCCGACTGCGGGAGGTTCAACCTTTTCTGATGCTGACAAAATGAATGTGGGCTCCTGAGTGTACCATATGAATAGGACACAATTCCACCATTCCACCATTACCTTCTTAGATGGCTATGTCTGTTAGTTCTGACATTACTAAAAATAACTGGAGCCCTCACAATTTTTCTGCTTTGAAACCCACACACCTCTTTTTTTATTCATGCCCCTCTAATGCCCTCACCCTCTTTTTATAACCCTACCCTTCCAGGTCTTATGAAAGCATGACTTGTCTAGTTGTCTTTTTTTGTTACTTAAAGGGGTATTCCCATGAGTCACAGTTAGGCCCTATCCACAGGGTAGGATCTAATTTGCCGATCGGTGGGGTCTCAGAGATGAGACCACCACAGATCACGAAAACGAGGGGTCCGATGGGGTCCCAGTTAACTCAGTCAGACCCCGTGCCGTTCAGTGAGAGTAATTGAGCAGACGGCCACGCATGACCGTTTTGCTCCATACATCTCGATGGAGCCAACAGAAATTGTTGTTTTTGCTCATGTTAACTTGAAATCCCTTATTCTTGAATTCCCTGGGGCTCCAATGGCCAGACCCCAATGATCTAATAAGAAAATACTCAATACATGTTTAAGAAAAGCTAACTGTACTTATAATATATTAATTTTAGAACTTTATCCCATTATATAAGTAAAGATAAAGATGGTCATAGGTGTTCTACCACCACATAGCCATAAAGCCTATTTAGGTTCAAATGTACTGGATGTATGGACAAACGGATGGGTTTTATCATTAAGATCATATGTGTTTCACCAAAAATCATAGTAAAACTTGAGTTTATTAAAGTACTTTGGCAACAAAAACACAGCAAAACAAACCCCAGAGTATGAATAATACATTAGTATATAATAATAATTCCTTTATTTATATAGCGCCTACTCAGCATTGCACAGAGCTTGCCAAATCAGTCCCTGTCCCCAATGGGGTTCACAATCTTATCAACCTACCAGCATGTTTTGGAGTGTGGGAAGAAACTGGAGAACCCGGAGGAAACCCACGCAAACACAGAGAGAACATAGAAACTGTTTGCAGATGTTGACCTTGGAACTTGGAACTGCACTGGGGTACACTGAGCCACCGTGCTGCCCATATACATTTGTATAGTTTTCCAGTAATTGATCAGAGAAGTCAAAAAAGTAATACAGTCAGATAAAACTGGTATTTCATATTGCGTACCATTTGGCATCTTGGAGTACATTCATCAATTGTCCATACAATAGCTGAAAAATGTACGGTCATTGCTGGGGATTACGTAAATCATAAGATAAGTCTCCTATGTAAATAAAACAAGAAATATTTTCTCCAAGATGAAGAATATAAATAAAATATTATGGTACTATGATAAGGCATACATCCCTGACAACAGAAAGAGAAGCCAATTTTAGCATTACATAGGGATTTGTGGAAGCTTGAGGAGTGGGCAGAGAAATGGTTGATGAGGTTTAATGTAGATAAATGTAACGTTATGCACTTGGGCCATGGAAACAAAAAGTATAATTATGTTCTAAACGGTCAAATACTTGGTAAAACTGGAGCTGAAAAGGACTTGGTGAATGGTAAACTTAATTTTAGTGACCAGAGCCAGGCGGCTGCTGCTAAAGCAAATAAAATTATGGGATGTATCAAGAGAGGAATAGATTCTCATGATAAAGACATAGGGGGATATTTATCATACGCTGGCGCACGAGCGCCAGCGTATGATAGCCCGGCGCTGCAAATTCGCAGCCCGATACATCAAGAGGCTTCTGCCTCTTGATGTATCGGGCTGCCAGCAGCGCAGCGTTTATCCTACGGCAGGCAGGGCCTGGCGTAGAAAAAACCGCAGCCGGCGACTTTTCACGTATGAAAAGTCGCCGGCAGCAGCGAGTGCGCAGGCGTGGGGACAGTAGCACCCCGCGCCGGCCCACTTCCGTCCGGCCGCGCCTTCCGCTCAGCCGGCCGCACCCCCCCCTTCACATCCCTTCACGCCCCACTGGCGTGAAGGTGGCGGATTGGGGAAAATAATCGCAAAAGCTAGCAATAAGCTAGCATTTGCGATTATTTCAGGGCCTCTGCGCCCCCCCATAGTTTTGCCCTTATACAAATCCCTGATCAGACCACACATGGAATATTTTGTAGAGTTTTGGGCACCAGTGTATGAAAAGGACGTAGTAGAGCTGGAACGGGTGCAGAGGAGAGCAACCGAGATTATGGGGGGACTAAAATACAATGACAGATTACAAAATTTGGGATTATTCAGTTTAGAAAAAAGACGACTGAGGGGAGACCTCATTACAATGTGCAAATACCTGAACGTACAGTACAAGGATCTCTCCAAAGATCTTTTTATGGCCTGTGACCAGGACAAGGGGGCACCCTCTACGCCTAGAGGAGAGGCGATTCTACCATCTTTACTGTAAGAGCAGTGAGACTATGGAACTCTCTTCCACAGGAGGTTGTTATGGCGGACTCTATGTACAAGAGAGGCCTGGATGCCTTTCTGGAGAGAAATAATATCACGGGTTATGGGGATAAAACATTTATTTAGTTCTTAAAGGTTGGACTTGATGGACTTCCATCTTTTTTTTCCAGCCTTATATACTATGATATTCTTTGTTCCAAGTTGCTAATCTGACACTTGTTTAATTTTTAAGGAGGACTGAAAGGTGACATATTAATCGATTTTGGAGCTGGACCCACAATTTACCATCTGCTTTCGGCTTGTGAAGTGTTCAACACCATAATCACCTCTGATTTTCTTGCTCAAAACCGAGAACAATTAGAGAAATGGCTGAGAAAGGACACCGATGCTTTGGACTGGACTCATGTTGTCAGACATGTGTGTGACCTGGAAGGTGACAGGTAAAATTTCTGCACAGATAAAACAAAGAACAAAAATTTCTCTGACCCCCATGATTGCAGCAGGACTGTGGCGTTGTTCTAGAGTTGCAAATCTGCTCCAGGATATGATATTGCCAATGTGATCAAGGAGCTATAATGGTAAAGTGCAAGTCTTCTACAGACCATGACCTGCGCTTTGCTGTTATTGTTTCTAAATTAAAAGATATCTTTTCATATTTACATGTGCAGATTGTATGTGTAAAGCATTTTGCTGAATATAATGAAACGTAAAATTGTAATCGATTTCTACATTTTTGTCAACAGTAGCAATTTGGAAAAAAAGAAAGAAACGCTGAGGAGGAAAGTAATAAAAGTGCTGAAGTGTGACGCCCTGGCAGAGAAGCCATATGGTGCCGAGCCCATGCCACAAGCTGACTGTATCACCAGCTGCCTCTGCCTCGAAGCTCCATGTAAAGACCTGGAGGCCTTCACCAATATATTGAAAAAGCTGAAGGAGCTCCTGAAACCTGGAGGACACGTAGTAATTCAGAGTGTTCTTAACTGCACATTTTACTATGTTGGTAAGAAATGTTTTTCTTGTCTATCCTTAACTAAGGATGAGCTGGAAAAAGCATTTAAAGAAGCCGGGTATGAAATTGTGAAATTAAAGGTGATACCACGGACTGAAAAGTTAGGGATAGACATCAGTGATTACGATAGCTATTACTATGTCCATGCCCGTAAGCCACAGAAAGAATAACTCTGTATCTACCCATTCATTATAGATACTTTGTAAAGGAGAATTTATTAAAAAATACATTTTTGGAATGTATTTTGAGCTACTTTCTCATTTATTCTAATCCATTCTTTTCTACCTATTTGTGCTCGTTTTTATGCAATTTATGTAACACCTCTTTCAAATGCTTAGCACCATGGAATTAATGGTACACAATGGGAAAAAAAATACTATAAATAATCATTAGCAAGAAACACTGTTTCTGGCCATTGTGTGACTTGAATTCTTTATTTTTACAGTTTTTTTTATTTTTTTTTATTTACAATATGAGCTGGGTAGTGGGGACCTAGCTGCTGTGACTAACTGCCCACCCCCTCTATGGAGTCTCTAAGTACCGTGTATACTTGTGTATAAGCCGAGTTTTTCAGCACAAAAAATGTGCTGAAAAACCTCACCTCGGCTTATACACGAGTCAATTTAAAAAAATAAATTTTAATACTCACCCTCCGGTGCCCGGATCCACCGGCGGCGGCTCCCGAAGTTCAGCACATTAAATAAATAAACTTAGTTCTCACCTTCCGGCGATACTCACCCCCGATCCTCGGCGCCGGCTTCCGATCCTCGGCGGTGGCTCTCGATCCCCGGCGGCGGCTGTCTTCTTTCTTCTTTTGCCGGCGGAGTCGCGTCCATGCGATCTCCCCGCCGGCG
>CM033646.1:147821324-147921484 GCA_019512145.1 Engystomops pustulosus
TATACATGAGGGGCAGGCTGGCTGTATACATGAGGTGCAGGCTGGCTTTATACATAAGGGGCAGGCTGGCTGTATACATGAGGGGGCAGGCTGGCTGTATACATGAGGGGACAGGCTGGCTGTATACATGAGGGGCAGGCTGTCTGTATACATTAGGGGGGCAGGTTGGCTGTATACATGAGGGGCAGGCTAGCTGTATACATAAGGGGCAAGCTGGCTGTATACATGAGGGGCAGGCTGGCTGTATACATTAGGGGGGCAGGCTGTATACCACTTGGGGCTGGCTGTATACTACACCCTCGGCTTATACTCAAGTCAATATGTTTTCCCAGTTTTTGGTGGTAAAATTAGGGGTCTCGGCTTATACTCGGGTCGGCTTATACTCGAGTATATACAGTAATCTGACACAGTCAGCTTCTGTCTCTAAGTAGTCTGACACAGTCACCTTTCTATAAAGTCTGAAGAAATTTCAGAGTGAAAAACAGAAAATGGATAATGATACAAATATAATTATGAAGTTATTTAACTATGACCAGAATGATGTATGATGTTGCTGCTGTGACTTCTATACTAACCAAATACGGAAACTATAGATATTTCATAGACTCCATAAGAATCTGGCATTTTGTCAGTCACCAAAGCAAATGAGAATTTTTATGGCTTCATCTTGGACAAATCTTGTAAACTTCTGTTTTTATCCTAGGGCATAAGGAGAGGGAACGGAAGAGGAAAAATAAAATATTGTAGAAAGTTTAAAAAAAAAAAACAGAACTTTTTCATGATTCAAGGACAATCTCAAGAACAAAGTTTGGGTTTGTTTAGAATGGAATCAAACAAGAATTCGGCAAAACGTTTGTGAATTGAACCTTTGAAGAATACCTTAACCTTTGGAGATTACAATTATAGTTAATATTAATGTTATAGTAATAGTCTATCTATGGTACACATTGGGGCTCTTTTACATACCCAGCCGCTGGAGTTCACTGAAAGTGCTTTGTCCGCTGATAATGCCCTGTGCCACGATTCACTAAGATCGTGCCCCCGAAATCCTGCATGTGTCGCTTACCCGTTCAGATCCAACGGAGTTCACCTTCTTCTTCCTGGTGCATGTAAGTGCTTAATCTTGCGACACAATTTGAAAGTTTAATCCTGCGATCAGTCCGAATCAGTGAAAAAGTGATCATGTGCGCCAAAATCCCAGCGCAGACACCTGTTAAATATCTGTGCAAGCCGCAAATCCCCAAAAAAGGTGCACAGTTTGACAAAAGTGAGCAGTGCGACCCTTGATGATTATCTGCACAGTGGGGCAGATTTACTTACCCGGGCCATTCGCGATCCAGCGGCGTGTTCTCTGCGGTGGATTCGGGTCTGGCCGGGATTCATTAAGGCAGTTCCTCCGACGTCCACCAGGTGGCGCTGCTGTGTTAAAGAGCATCAGAACGCACTTAAGTTCACCGGCCTATTCCTAGTGAAGGTAAGTGCAAGCTCCGCAACACTTTGTTTTTAAATGCGGCGTTTTTTCCAAAACCGTCGGGTTTTCGTTCGGCCACGCACCCCGATTTCCGTCACGTGCATGCCAGCGCCGATGCGCCATAATCCGATCGCGTGTGCCAAAATCCCGGGGCAATTCAGGAAAAATCGGCGCAAATCGGAAATATTCGGGTAACACGTAGGGAAAACGCGATCGGGCCCTTAGTAAATGACCCCCAGTATTTTATTACAACCCCCCACACCACTACACATCCCATATGTCTCTCTATATCTACCCTTTTATCTGCTTGACACTATTAAAATCTTAATATAACGTTTCCCTGAAATAAGACAGCCTCTCACATGAATTTTTACTTCTAAAGATGCACTAGGACTTATTTTCGGTGGTGTTTCATTTTCCATCTATGCCTTGTTCAATAAAGTTTGTTAGAAATAGAAAAAGTAAAACAATTGGAGCAAAGTTGGATGTTTAGAACGGTTTCTATCTTATTAAAATCTTACTCCATGTACATTCATCCTTCAAGATTCAAGATTCCTTCTGAGCAAAAAAGACAATGGGGCAGATTTACTTACCTGGTCCATTCGCGATCCAGCGGCGCATTCTGTGTGGAGGATTCGGGTCTTCCTCCGACATCCACCGGGTGTCGCTGCTGCGCTGAAGTTCATTTGGATGCACTGAAGTTTACCAAGCTGGGCCGGGTGCAGGTAAGCACGTGTCAAGCGACACTTTTTTTTATTTTAATGCGCGTGCACACCGGCACCGATGCGCCACAAACCCGGGGCAATTCAGGGAAAAATCGGCGCAAAACAGAAAAATTTGGGTAACCCGCTGTAAAAAAGCGATTCGGGCCCTTAGTAAATGACCCCCAATGTTGGGGTAGATTTACCATATTGTGCAACAATATTGTTCTATGAAAAACATTAATAATTTGGTATATCCCCCTATGGTTTCTCAGAATTGCAGTAAATAAAGTGGAGCCAAGTGATTCTATCGACATTCATCTACCATTGGATTTGGAGGATTGCCTATGACTGAACAGGTTCATGGGCGACGCATTTTTTGGATGTATTTTAAATGGCGTTCGAACACACACTCCTATATTTTTACGAATGCAAATAAGTCAAATCTTAAAATAAATCTTGTGTAGCCATATGTTTATATTTCATAAATTTTTTTGGAATCCCATATGTTTCTATCATTTGTATTTACATAGATAACAAACGTAACTAATATCAATCCTCTGTTTCCTTAGACCAACAGGTTTTTATATTTAGTTTGAGTGTGGTTAACTATGTTAATAAAGTCACTCATGATTTGAGACACACATTTGGACATATCCAGTCAAGAGGGATAGACACATCTGTAACTCGATGGCTATCTTCCTGTGCTACAAAATCCCATGGCAATATCCCCAGCCAATAGACAAGAGAGATAAGTAGTTTTGGCATCAAAAGTTTGGTATTGGTAGAGTCAGATTAGTCTAGAGAAATGACCTTCCTAGGCCAAGTGAGGGACCTCTTGCAGTCATAACATAACCAACATAACTTAGGACTTTCAAAGTAAAGAGGAAATATCGGCACTTACTTCACAGTTATCAATGCATTTCGACGCTACAGCATTCTCGTCATGATAAAGACGCTGTAGCATCAAGACGGGTTGATTACTACTGTGCTGTGTTATTTGCACATTTTTATATTGGAATAAAGCATCAAATTGGAAGATTCTCTGAAGTGTGAAGTGAGTGTCGATATTTTATTTTTACTTACAAAGTTTATTTGTCCAAAGGCTGTGACCTATCATCTAGCACCATTCTACCCAGTGGATCTGAGCGTCAAGGAGTGGGTGAGAGCTATTTATTGTGGACTATTTATCCACTGTCAGAACTCAATTTGGGTCCACAATAAGAACTGCTATGAAACGAGTTGAACGCCACGCACCATGTAACTTTATGACCCCCAAGTGGGGGCATTGATGGTGAGACTTCAGGAATGAGACAGTTGGGGAAATTCATTAAGATGAACTCTCCAACCTCTTAGTAAATATGGATGCAAACTTTTTTACTATAGCATCCGTGAGTTTTCCCAGCCGGGGGGTTCCACCTTCCTTGCTCCCACCTACTCCCTGCCACTGGAATGCTTAAATTAGTTTGTGGGTCAGAAAAGCCTGAAAACTGGTGGGGAGGTGGGTATTCATGTGCCTTCTCTGCCACATAATTAATCTCCCCTAGTGAGTGCAATTGTGGTCTTCAGTATGTAGTAGCTTATAAAATGAACATTTTATTTTATCCTTCCTTATAGATCCACCTTCCTTATAGATCTGCTTTAGTTGACCTGACTACCCAACAACCAAATGGCTTAGTACAACTGGGTTGCTGAAGCATGTCACAGATACAACAATCCAGTTTCGGTAGGTGGTTACAAATACTACTTGGAATCCATAATGTTTGAGGAACATAAGGATTAAACGCACATTAAGAACACAACATTATAACTTTTTAGTACAATATCCCAAGCCAGAATGAATTTCCTGTGAATAACTTTACAAAAACCAGTCTTAAGTGACCAAATCTTGTCCAGGACCTCCCCCTACCATTTACCTCCCTGACCCGCACCTAATATTGTCATGGTTTGCTATTCATTTGTGTGTGAACCAAAAATAACGAAAGTATTGGCAGGCCTGGCGCCAGCACCCCGCTAACCTGGGCAAGTGCCGGGGCCACAGGGTATTGCAGGGGCCCACTCGGGCCCCCGGATAAATTGTACCACTGTTGCATTAAGACACATTGGTACATTTGATCACCATCCGGCTAGTGTAGTTTTCTGCCTCTATGCTGCGCTCGTCGGGAGCGCAGCATAGTGGCAGAATCTTAAACTCACCTGTCCTGGTTCCCCCGAAGCTGCGCTCTGCACGTTATGCGACGGCTCTGTCATGGGATCCCGTGTCCCGGCTTCAGAGCCGGAGCGTATGGCAGGCACATGCCGAAGACAGAAGGAAGCTGTTCCTGCGCTGCTTCAGGGGAACAAGGAAAGGTGAGATTTTTTTCTTTCCGGGAGGGGGGGGGGGGCAGTGTGTGTACAGGGAGAGGAGGGAGAGCAGTGTGTATACAAGGGGTGGAGGGGGTCAGTGTGTATACAGGGGAAGGGGGGGCATTGTGTATAAGGGGGGGGGGGCAGTGTGTCCACAAGGGGGAGGAATGTGTACACAGGAGGATGGGGGGGGGCAGTGTGTCCATGCGGGGGAGGGGGAAGTGTGGCTACTGGAGGGCGGCCCACAAAGGGGCCAACTAAGGCTCTGTCACCCAGGGGCCCACTAAAACCTGGAGCCGGCCCTGAGTACTGGAGACCTCTACATTATAATTGCACCTGGAATATAACGTCATTACAATGGTACGTAAGACATGAAGTCAGTTACACAAGGGTTCGTTCAGTGTCAGGGCCTACAAGACACGTGAGCGTACATCACTGCCAACACAGAGAAAAGTCCAGTCATGTGTACATACATCCCTGCCAAAGGAAAGAAAAGCCAAGAAAGCTCAAGAACTCCGAATCTCTGTCCTGAAATCTTCCTAGTTAACTATTTGCACGGCAATTTTCCATTAAGAATATTTAATAAACCAGTAGAATTTCATTTGGAAGCTATTACACATTGAAGAGCCAAACCTACATGTTTAAGTAAGTGAGGATGAAATTATTTCTCTCATTTGCTCAATCGGTCTTTTTTTGAAGCAGCGCAGCTTATTTGGAGAAGACATTATCATGCAAACCCCCTACTCTACATCCCAAACCTATATTGAGGAATTTGACCCTCTAGACTATTATCAGACATACTTTGCTCCTGGGCAAGGAATTTTCGAGCTACAATGGACAGAATTTGTCTTACGGAATCTACATGAAACATTTGGTCCAGGTAAACACTTTCACTATTCATAGAGATTGAAAGTATTAATTTCAATACAACTCACTAAGACTCAAATATGTTTTGTATCAATGTCATTTATTTGTATGTAGGTAAATTAGTTATAAGCTGAAGAACATAGTTTGATGGATATCAAACTTAAGGTTTTATAGAATTCTAAGAAATAGGCTTTTATTACTTGGGAATATATTAAAGAGGTTTTCGGAAGCTCAAGTCACAGTTACCTAGGACTTTGTATAGAAGATGGTGGCTGATGGCTGGTTCAAGCACCAGCAATATTTATTAAATTATTTTATTCTATTCCCTTATAAAGGATGGATGGCCATTATATACGCTTCTTAACCTTGTATCCACACCCTAATACTCATAGATGTAAGCCTTATACCTCTTGTTCACCCCTCTCTCGTCATAGACTGTAAGTCTTGTGTCACCTCATATCCTCATTAGACTGAAGAAGCTCTTGTGTGGAAACCCCTCATCTATAGACTGTAAGCTTTGTGTTTCACCACCTATCATCTCATAGGACTGTAAGCTCTTGTGTCCCGCCCTCATCCTCAGTAGACTGTAAGACTCTTGTGTCACCCATCCTCATAGACTGTAAGCTCTTGTGTCACCATCTCATCCTCATAGACTGTAAGCACTTGTGCCACCCCCGCATCCTCATAGGCTGTAAGCAATGTGTCACCCCCTATCCTCCATAGACTGTAAGTCTTGGGTCACCCCATCATCCTCATAGGACTGTAGCTCTGGTGCACCCCTCATCCTCATAGACTGTAAGCTCTTGTGTCACCCCTCATCCTCATAGACTGTAAGCTCTTGTGTCACCCCCTCACCCTAATAGACTGTAAGCTCTTCCAAGTAGAGCTCTCACTCCTTTAGTTCCATATGACTTTTTGTACTCTGCAACATCTTATTTTATTTGTATATGTCCCCTATGATGTGTAAAGCGCTACAGAATATGATGGAGCTATATAAATAAAGATGATGATTATTATTATTATACTTACTGCCCCATGTACAACTATATACCTATTATGTTATTGGCCACTGTATAAGAATATACTTACTATAATACTGTTTCATATATACAAGAAGGACACTGCTATTATACTACCCTATGTACAAGAACACTGAATAGCTACTGCCTGGAAATGATAAGAATGTAACTGCTATAATAATTAAAGATAATTGCTATTGGTAAAAAAGAGGTTAATGAGAGTCTACAACCTCCAAATTCACAAACAAGAACAACCAACATTGTGTCGGACACTTTAAATACTTTAAAAAAATACATTCATCTGATTATTTTAGAAAAAGAAAGTGTACCCGACCATAGATTCATATGTAGCTGTCAGGTTAACATATTTCATATGGACAGCCGGGATTTATTTGGCTCTGCTAACAATTTTTTTAACAAGTCCTACAGCATCTAAACAGCAGCACTGTATCCTCCCCAATATATTGTTACCATTCCATGCACCTCTGGGTTTTTGTCATTAGGGGAAGGGTCACCGACATTCTAGACCCTGCTGGAAGCTGAGTACTGTAGGGAGCAAGCAAAATCACAATAAACTTCAATAAATAACTGATCAGAAACCTTAGTACTCAAGGTTTGGGACTTAAAAATAGAAAAAAGTCAAAGCTTTTTCCTTAAAAAAATATAAAGATAAACAAACAAAAAACATAAACATGTTAGGCATCCGCAAATGCAGAAATGGCCAATCTATCATAATCTAAAAAGAATAATCACACAGGGCAGTGATGGTGGAAAACTATGGCAGGCATGTGCACAATCTACCAGCCTTGTCCAGGTTTAGGACGGAGCCAGGCCAGGACAGAGATGTTGCCATACGCTGAGGGCTCCAGTGATCTGCCCCACACACTGCAGCTGTGAATTGCTCTCACTAGTTTAGCCTTAGAAATATGCAAATATGTTTACGGATTGGATAAGGAAAACATTGCCTCTTTTGTTTCCCTGTAAGATAGCCCCCTTAACATAAGCATGACTTTCAGGAAAACTATGACTAGAGATGAGCGAGCACTAAAATGCTCGGGTACTCTGTTATTCGAGACAAAATTTTTCCGTTGCTCGAGTGGTCGTCTCGAATAAACGAGCCCCATTGAAGTCAAGGGAGACTCGAGCATTTTTCAAGGGGACCAGGCTCTCACAGGGACAAGGGAGCTTGGGCAAACACTGGGAACCTCAGGAAAAGGATGGAAAACACACGGAAATGGACAGGAAACAGCAGGGGTGCAGCATGTATGGATGCCTCTGGGCTGCTTAATTCGCACCATTATGCCCAAATATGGGCAACCGCAGGCCATGACAGAGTGACGAATGAGGCTAGATAGCATCTAAAACAGCAATAATTGACCCGACACTAAGGGAATGAGCCAGAGGCGCCAGAGCAGCAGTGGCAGGCTAGAGAGTGGCATGGCGACATACCCTAAATGGACTCAGGTTTCACCAAAGGAGTGAAGGTGAGCAAGAAGCGCTGAAATGATTCCTATGTGAACAAAAGGTTGACGGTATATTAGTCGATAACACAGCATGGTGGCGGACATAGTGACCAAGTTCCATAACGTATCTGGTGAAACACGAAAAATGAGCCTGAACAGCTCTTTTGATAAGGGGACGACATGGAGGCAGCCATGGAGACGACTTCCATGATTAAGAGCGACAGTATGGGCATTCATATTGCGCTGCTATGATTGCAACTTCAGGGTCGCACCGGGCATGGCGGCGACAGATGGGCGAGAGTTCCACTATGTATCTGGTGTTGAAACACCTGAAAATTCTGCCTGACACAGCTCGTTTGATAAGGGGATGATGTGTGCATATCCCTCGTGCTCCAGCGTCTGGGGTATAGACAGTTGATGAAAGTTGCACATGGAGACATTGGTGGACGCTGTGGAGGATCATGGAGGCGAAATGGACAGGAAACAGCAGAGGGGCAGCATGCATGGTGCCTAGAGGCTGCCAATTTGGGATGGGAGCTGCGGGTTCCACTGCAGGCGAGCTTTCGCTGTCCAAGCACCCTGTCTCTGGCCTTCCTCCCCACCCAAAATGGGCCGTGGGCGCAGAGCGTTAAAAAATTATGAATTTTCAAAGCATGATGGGGTCGTTTGACTATTTCACCTGGAATTAATGGAATAGCATAGTGGTTCTATGTTTTAATTGTTTTTGGACAATGGGTTCCAGATTACGAGCGACAGTATAGGGAATCCATATTGCGCTGCTATGATTGCAACTCAGGTCGCCAGCATGGCGGCAAAAGATGGCGAGTTTCCTTATTGTATCTGGTGATGAAAACACCTCTGGAAATTCTGCCTGACACAGCTTGTTTTGATAAGGGGACAGTATGGAGCAGTGAAATGGTATGGCGCGGCAGTAGCAAACTTAGTCGTAGATTAAAATGGTGCTGCCCGTTAAAACTTGTTAGTTGGATCTTGGGATGGAAGGGCTGGCGTCGCTGCCAGGCGAGCTTTCGGCCAATCCAATGTCCCCTTGTCTTAGGCTACTCACCAAACAGCACTTCTAAGAACCTTTTGTATAAGATCAAGTGTAGTAGCGTCTTATAAAGTTGGGTTATGGTGGGTGAGGGAATGTTGTAAAAGATCGCAAGAAGCGCAGTAAGCCGTTTGGATTCTCCTATGGCTATTTTCTAGCCAACTATGAAAGCACACTGCTATGCCAGATGAGATGACGCTGAGTTATCAAAAAATAAACGTAAAATAAAAAGGAAATGGCAGACTGTGCCTAATTTAAATCAAACCCCTAATAAATTGTCCCCCTTCGGTGTTTGAGATGGATATGTGTGTCACTAAGAGCTAAACACAACGGTCGCAAATCTCCCTGCAAATTCCTCACAATATGGTACTAGCTGCACTACTAGTGCCAGCAAGCCCAGCCACAAGCAAACAAAAAAAATAAAATATATAACGCTATTGTAGCCCTAACAAGGGCTGTTGGGTTCTTGTAGACTTACTCCTGCCTAACAGTAAGCTAATAGAACACCCTAACGCTATCCCTGCAGCAGCAGCAACTCTCTCCCTAACGGCATCCAGACATAGAATGATCCGAGCATCGCGGGCAGGGGCTAGTATATTCCAGGGTCACCTGATCAGGCCAGCCAACCACTGCTATCGACGTGTAAGGGTACCACGTCATGCTGGGTGGAGTGCAGAGTCTCCTGGCCTGTGATTGGCCTTGTTTCTGGCCGCCAAAAACCTAAACGGCGGGAGATGCCATTTTCTCGAGCTGGCGAAATACTCGTCCGAGCAACGAGCAGTTTCGAGTACGCTAATGCTCGAACGAGCATCAAGCTCGGACGAGTATGTTCGCTCATCTCTATTCAGAACCCATTCGCAAAATGCATTGTGACCCTGTTTCGATATGTGGATGATATATTTTTAATTTGGGATGGGACTGAGACAGATTTCCTCAATTTCGTAACATTTCTTAATGACACCAATGCGATGAACATGCGGTTCACCGCTGTTTTTGGAGGGGACACATTAGAGTTTCTGGATGTCAAAGTACTAGTTAAAGATGGAATGCTTACCACCACAGCCTTCAGGAAGCCCACGGCCACCAACTCTCTGCTTCACTTCGGGAGCTTCCATCCCCACCACACAAAAGAAGGCTTACCCTTCAGTCAATTTCTTCGCTTGAGAAGGATAAACAGCGAGGTGGATGGTTTCGAAAAACAAGCTGCCCACCCACGCAAAGTCCAGCCACCAGCAAATCACCAAAAATAAAATATATAACGCTATTGTAGGCCTAAATAGCCGTTTGTATTCTCCTATGGCTTATTTCTAGCCAACTATGAAAGCACATGCTATGCCAGATGAGATGACGCTGAGTTCTCACAAAATAAAGCGTAAAATAAAAGAAATGGCAGACTGTGCCTATATTGAATCAAACCCCTAATAAATTGTCCCCTATTCGGTTTTTGATATGATATTTGCTCACTAAGCTCTAAACACAACGGTCGCAGTCTCCCTCAAATTCCCTCACATATGGTTACTAGGATGCACTACAGCAAGGCCCAGCCACCAGCAAATCAAACCAAAACATTTAAAAGAATATATATACGGCTATTGTATCTAAGTAAGCCGAAGGGGGGAGGGAAGGGGAGAAGAGGAAGAGGGAAAAGAAGAGGAAAGGAGGGGGGGAGAAGGAGAGAGATGGGAAAGAGGGGGGGGTACGAAAAAAGGGGTGAAAGAGGAAGAAGGGGAGAGGGGGGAAGAAAGGAGAGGAGGGGGAGAGGGGTAAGGAGAAAGGAAAAAAAAAAGGGGAGGGAAGGGAGGGAAAAAAGAGAGAGAGGGAGAGAAGAAAGGAGAGGGGGAAAGGGGAAGGGAGGAGGAAAATAGAGGAAGAGAGGGGAAGGAGGGGAGAGGGGGGAAAGAAAGGGGAGAGGGGGAAGAGGGAGAAACAGGTGGAAGGAGGGAAGAGGGAAGGGAAGGTGGGGAAGGGAGGTGGGATAGGAAGAGGGGCCTTTGAGACTTTGACCTATAGGCCCATCTTCTCTGCTCGACGTATAGCCCCCCAGTCGACTCTGTCCCACCTGCACCATTTAGTGTGTCTCTCTTAGAATTGGATTGCGGCTGGAATGTACAGACCGCAGAAGCGGCTAACCTCATTGACCTTGCGCTCCGCGCCACGAGCTGGCTCAATCCAGCCCCTGTCCTACTACTCCCCAAACACACTCTAGACCTTTTGTAATCAATCAAGTATTGCGGCGATATTAGGATACTGGCGGGTGAGGGAATGTACAATGGCGCAAGAAGCGCTGAAGAATATTGTATACTGATAAAATTTGCCGTATTTTTGGTGATAACCAGCCTTGTGCGACAAAGTTCACAACTTTGATTGGAATCCTGAAAACAACCCAAATTTCTGCCTGACCCCCCTCGTTTGATAAAGGCGATTATGAGCCTTTAATGCCGACTTTTGGAGGTAGCAATGGAGACAACTGTAGGGGCCTGCTATGGAACACTTTTAATTTTGGATCGTCCTGTATGTGGGCAGTCGCACCATTTTTCAAAACCATAGGAGAGTTAGTGGCCCTCCAGAAAAGGGCATAGATTGAGTGCCTGTATGTGGCATCCAAAAAAATTTTCACACCAGAGGAGCAGGTACGGTGGCCTCCAGAAAATTGCAAGATTGATGCCTTATGGCACTCTCCAAAAATTGGTTTAAAACCGAGACCGGGAGGTGAGCCCTCCAGAAAAATTGAATAGATTGAGTGCCTGTATGTGGGACTCCAAAAATTGTTTAAAACAGAGGACCGGTAGGGTGGCCCTCCAGAAATATGAAATGCATAAAGTACTCTAGCTAAGCCAGTGTCCCTGTCAAAAAATCCCAGTTTCCTCTGCTTTACTGTACAAAGAGTAGGAAATTAGGAAATGAAGGCGGAGGCGGAGTGATCAATTAGTCGGTTGAGCTTCCTTCACCATGTGGAGATTGGAATTATGAGAAATCCAGCTTTTAGTCATCTTAAATAACGTCAGACTGTCGCGCTGTCAGTCGACCGGCGTGTACGCTTATCGGTGATGATGTCGCCACAAAAAAAAAAAGACCATCTGCACTGAAAACCCGCTCGTGACAAAGACGCTAGCGGGCCAGTGCAGCAAGACCTCTAAGTCGTACCGCCAGTTTCGTGCCACATGTCCAGCTTTTAAACCCATTAGTTTAGGGAGCTGTGTGATCATTTAGGAAGGACATGTATGGGCGCTACGTACTACTCCCTCCCCATCTTTCTGTAAAGATCACCATCCTCTCTGCCAGACTGGGGACGGTGACAGTGTGTCTTGCTGGGGTGACATAAAGCTGCAAAAGCCTTGTAAAGCGTACCCTTGCCAGTGCCTGGGACAAGCTGCCTGCGCGCCCTACTCTCCCCCTCGCTATTGTCCCCGCGCAGCCTACTACGCACACCTCTGCCGTCTAGCGCGTAGAAGGGAACTACTGTTTCAGCTGTGCACCGGGCCTGCCTGGTAGTCATGCATTCTCACACTTCTCTTTCCTCTGCAGGAGAGAGTGGAAAGAGTTTGCTTGTACCGTGGGTCCAGGAGAGTGAACACCCAGTACTCCGTGCTGGAATAAATTCTTTGAACGCGAGGGTCACGGGATACGCAGCTAACGCAAGAGCCAAATCTGCCAGAATTCGCCATAGTACCACGCGGAAGACTTCCACTCCCCCACTGGCCTGCTGTCCATTTCCTCCTCTTCCAACTCCTCCAACTCCTCTTCTTCTGCCCATACACGCTGAACCGTGAAGGACTGAACAATGGTCCCCTCTGGCTCGCCAACATTCTCCTCCTCTTCCTCCTCATCCTCCTCCCCTCCACCTCCTCGATAATGGCGCTGAGAAACAGACCTGAGGGTGCTGGTTGGCTATCAACAAGGGAATCTTCTTCCCCCGCTCTTGTGACGAGCGCAAAGCTTTTCCGACTTCATGCTGATCAGAGATTTTTTTCACAGGCCCAAGCAGCGGATGGTGAGGCGGCATGATGCTGCATCGCCACTGACCATCTGTGTTACTCCTCAAAAGTTCTCATCACCTGACAATATCAGACATCCACGTCCACTCTCCTTGTAACTGAGAAGCTGACTGACCTGCCTACCAGTTCTGGTGGCAGTTGACATCTTGCAGTCTACAATGCTCTGCGCTGCTGGTAAACGTCTGGATAACATGGTCAGTGTTGATTCCATTCCACCTCGTGGGCACGTCGCACAACAGTCGGTGAGCGGGCATTTGGAGCGGCGCTGCGCTTGGCCGCCCTGAGAGTGTCCGCATCTGTTTGCTGGACTTCCTGAAATCACACAGAGCGGCGCACCTTCGTGGAGCAATTGACAGATTTGGGTATGCTTGAGGAAACGCTGACTCTCAGATTTAACACCTGGGCCAGCATGCACAGTGTGTCAGTCCTGCCGAGTTGCAGAGCCGGTCCACCAGTTACGACGGCCGTTTTGTCACCACAACCGATGCCTGCTTCAGGTTCAGCGGTGCCAGCCACAGATCATCTCTCGCCGTGATGCACTGTAATAGCTCTTGGGCGGTGTGCCTTTTAATCGCCGCAGCTCAGCATTTGAGAACCGCCTGCTTTTGCTTAGGCGACGGCACTGCTCTGTGCTATAGCTAACCGACTGATGGCGGCCCGTGCCACGGAGGTAGTTTCGGAGGAGGAGTGGAGGAGGGGTGGGAGGAGGAGGAGGCATCGTAGGCCTGAAACACCTGGACCGAGGTAGTCCCCGCAATCCTGCGTCGGCATAGAGTACCAGCCGCAGGTCAAACTCGCTCCCAGCCTCCACCAAGTTACCCAATTGCCGTCAGCGATATATAGTGGCCCTGACCGGCATCACTCGTCCACGTGTCCGGGTCAGGTGGATCCTTGTCAGAAAACGGCGTTGGTCCTGGCACGGATGAGTTGTCTGAACCGTGCTGGTGCAGTCTGGGACGGCACATCGGGAAAGTAGTGGCTGCTGGGGGACGCGAATACCGAGGGCGCCGCCGCCCATGAGGTGGCGAAAGGCCTCGTCTCTACTAGCCTATAGGCAGCATCTCAGGCTAACCATCTGAGCTGTGCATCATTAAGGGCTTGGGCGTGCGGGTGGGTTGCACTATATTTGCGTTTCCGCTCCAGCGTCGGGGTATGGAGAGCTTTGAACAAGCTGGTGGATGCTGTGGAGGATCGTGGACGCGACGATGGGGGGGGGTTTTTTGTTGGGCAGGGCCTTGGCAGGGCTGACTATCAGCTGACACAGGGGAAGGAGCAGTGGTGTGCACGGCCGGAGGTGAACGGCGGCTTGTTGCAACTGCTGGGTGTTTAGCATTCATATGCCTGCGCATACTGGTGGTAGTTAAGCTATAGTGGTGGAACCCCTGCTGATCCCTGGTTTTGACAAATGTGCACACCACAATACCCCGCGTTCATCCCTTTTTCCTTAAAGGAACCTCCAGACTCTGAAGACTAGCCCTCGCCGTGAAAAAAAAAAGAAAAAAAAAAAAAAAAACAAAAAAAAAAAAAAAAAAAAAAAAAAAAAAAAAAAAAAAAAAAAAAAAAAAAAAAAAAAAAGAAAAAAAAAAAAAAAAAAAAAAAAAAAAAAGAGAAAAAAAAAAAAAAAAAAAAAAAAAAAAAAAAAAAAAAAAGGGAAAAAAAAAAAAAAGAAATAAAAAAAAAAAAAAAAAAAAAAAAAAAAAAAAAGACCCTCGCCACCGTAGTGATCTTCCACTAGTTGACCATTTGGCGCTGATCACCAGCTCTTTGGGGGGGGGTGGGTGCCCTGCCTCTCCGTCTGGCCCCCACCACTGCCTCTTCCAACCTGTTCTGGTCGGGACTCTCCTCCGTCTCAGAAGCAGTGTTCACACCGCCTCTCAACCCAGCTGGTCTGTCCCTCATCATCTCCGATCCCTCAGTCTGATCCCCCTCGGACTTCCTGCCCTGACAACAACTTCCCCCACTGTCTGACACCTTGTCTCCTCATCGCCGGACCCTCTTTCACACTTCCACTAACGCAAGAAGGTCATCATCACCCACAGATGTGACTGGTGTAAAACCTGGGCATCGGAAAATTGCTCTCAGCAACCAGACCAGGGTTTGTGACTTGTGGGAAGGGTCCATAAAACAGTTCCTCAGAGTATGGCCTGTTCAAATGCAAATTTTCCTGAGAGGGGGCAACTGGGGGGGAGAGGCTTGGTGCAGGAAGTCTGGAGGTGGCGATTTCGGTGACATGGTGGACTGCTGGAAGACTGACTGGTGACAATTGCGCGAAGCTTGTCATCATCCACGACATCACCTGTTCGCACTGTTCTGGCCTCACCAGGCTCTAATTGAATACCACATCCATTAACTTCAAATGACTCGGGAGTGTAGCTCTGGCGGCGTTCCCCTGCTCCCTCCTAAGCAGGTGGTGTCTCACCCCCCGGCCAGGAACAACGGCCTCCTGACCTCCTGGCAGTAGTTGGACGGCCCACGTCCCCGCCTCGTCTCTACCCATAGCCCTCGGGTTAAACATTTTTAAAAAAGAGAGTTATAGCTTTAATTTTTTTTTAACTTTTTTTTGTGTTTTTGAGTTTTAAAACCAGAACATCTATCCTATTGCTATGGCTAGTTTTCTAGCCAAGTATGAAAGCACACTACTATCCAGATGAGAGACACTGAGTTATTAAACAAAATAACGTAAAAATAAAAAAGTACAAATGGCAGACTGTGCCTAATTGAAATCCAACCCTACCTAAATTTTCCCGCACTTCGTTCTTGCAATGGATATTTGCGTCACTAGCGCAAACACACGGTCGCAAGTCGCACTACAAATTGCTCACAATTGGCTATTAATGCACTGCAGCAAGTACAGCCACCACAGATCACCAGAAATCAAATATATAACCTACTGTAGCGTAAGTAAGCCGTTTGGATTCTCCTAGGCTATTTTCTAGCCAAGTAATGAAGCACACTACTATGCCCGATGAGATGACGCTAGTTTTAACAAATAACGTAAATCAAAAGGAAAAATGGCAGTCTGTGCCTATTGAAATCCACCCCTACTAAATTTTTCCCACTTTCGGTCTTTGCAATGGAGATGTGGTCACTAAGCGGCAAACACAGCGTTCGCAGTCCTCACTACACATTGCTCACCCTTGGCTAGTAGATGCACTGCAGCAAGTACATACAATGCCACCAGCAATCACCAAAATCACAATATAACGCTACTGTAGCGTAAGCCGGTTTTTTTGGATTCTCCTATTGGGCATTTTTCTAGCCCAGTAGAAAGCACACTACTATGCAGATGAGATGACACTGAGTTTATTAACAAAATACACGTAAAATAAAAAAGGAAAAATGGCGACTGTGCCTAATTGAAATCCAACCCCTACTAAATTTTTCCCACTTCGGTCTTTGCAATGATATGTGCGTCACTAAGCGCAAAACCGCGGTCGCAAATCTCACACAATTTGCTCACATTGGCTAGTAGATGCACTTCAAAGCAAGTACAGCCACCAGCAGATCAACAAGAAATCAATATAATAACGCTACTGTAGGCGTAAGCCGTTTGGATCTCCTCTGGCTATTTTCTAGCCAAGTATGAAAGCACACTACGTGCCAGATGAGATGACGCTGAGTTATTAAACAAAATAAACGTAAATAAAAAGTGAAAATGGCATACGGTGCCTAATTGCAATCCAACCCTACTAAATTTTCCCACTTTGGTGTTTGAGGTGGATATGTGTGCCACTAATAGCTAAACACAACGTGCATCCCCCTGCTAATCCCTCCAAAATGGTACTAGATCAAATAAACAAAAAAAAGTAGAACGTTATTGTAAGCCCTAAGAAGTGCTGTTTGGTTCTTGGAGAATCACTCTGCCTAACAGTAAGCTAATGACCCCTCACTCTTTCCCCTGACCAGCAGCATCTCTCTTCCCTAACGGCATCCAACACAGAATGATCCGAGCATCGGCCTGGGCAGCGGCTAGTCCTATCCCAGGTTACCTGATCTGGCCACCAACCACTAGCTATCGACGGTAGGGTACCACCGTCATCGGGTGGATTGCAGAGTCTCCTGGCTTGTGATTGGAGGCGTTTCTGGCCGCCAAAAGCAAACGGCGGGAGCTGCCATTTTCTTCTCGAGCGGCGAAGTATTCGTCCGAGCAACGGCAGTTTCGAGTATCGCTAATGCTCGAACGAGCCATCAAGCTCGGACTAGCAGTTCGCCTCATCTCTAGTCACATTCTTTCACATTCTTATTCACTTGCTAGCCAAAACATGTTCTTGCTTGGCATTAAGGCCATCTACCACTACCAACAATTTTTGTATAACCCCACCCACATTATCTGATGACCACCCCACTTGTTTTTTGACTCCGCCCATAAATGGGGCCACTTTTATAGTTTTTTTCCAGGGCCGTTTTTAATTCCGCAGTCCGCCCCTGATTACATTACATTACCAGTCTTAGTACTATTGCAATCATATGTGTTTTCAATACAGTACCAGTCTTTGCATCATCCCATGTTCATTACAGTACCACGTCGACCGTGTGTCCACATTTATCATACAAAGTCCCCACAGAAGGTGTGTCACACGCTCCATGTTAAGGTGCACAAAAAAGTGCAGTTTGCTCTTGTTTTTAGTAAATGTGTCTCACGGAGTGCAAATTCCCAAGCACTGGTGTTTCGAGTATGAGGTTGTGGATGGCAGCCATCAAAGAGATTTATAACGATGAAGAAACCCACCTCCCACAGCTGTGGCTTTCTGCAATGTACAGACAAGACGGGGAGGGTAAGTGAAGGCCTCAGTGGTGAAATGCCAGGGTTAATGATGGAAAGTCTAGACTCTAGATCAGTGGTGGTGAACCTTATGGCACGGGTGCCAAAGGTTTGCACTCAGAGCAGTTTTCTGTGGACAAAATCTTCCCTGGCAGTTCCCCAGCACTAAACTTCACTTCATTTGGCTTTTGGAACTGCGGGAAAAGTGAGTATGTGTTGACATAAGTGCATTATTCGTTGGAGGTCCTCCTGCTGGACCACCCACCCTTCTTTCTCTACAGAGAGGACCCTGGAGAGAAGCTACAATGATAGTCCTGATTTGCCTGCTTCTTTCAACTGTATCGGTTGGCCTCAGGGGGCCAATATGTTGAAAGATGTGGAATAACAGCTAGGGCAATAGTTACTACTGCTTAAAATGCCATGGTTGGCACTCTTCACGGTAAATAGTGGATTTTGGTTGTAGTTTTGGGCACGCTGTCTCCAAAAGGTCGCCATCCAACTGCCCTATATAGTTCGGACAAGGAAGTGGTGGTAAGGAATCAAAATAAAAAAAAATGGCAGCAGTCAGAACATGCAAAAGCATGCCATGGTTCAGCCTCATATCCAGAACATGGGCCTGCTACGGTCCCAGTGCGCCCAGGGACTCAGCACACAAAGGCCCCTCCCACAGGTTTTGCATAGTTGCTCACTTTGCCACCATTCTATAAAGAGTGACCAAAGTATCAACATATGAGCACCTTGGTATTTAACAGGCACCTGCACACTAAATATGTGCTGCGTTGATGAATACACAAAATGCCTGGAACACCTG
Source organism: Engystomops pustulosus (assembly GCA_019512145.1). Taxonomy (NCBI): domain Eukaryota; kingdom Metazoa; phylum Chordata; class Amphibia; order Anura; family Leptodactylidae; genus Engystomops; species Engystomops pustulosus. Next base: position 147,839,811 of record CM033646.1, read on the forward strand.
AGGTTCCCTCTATGGCTTCAGTAGACTCGTCTTTAGCACTGTCCACATATTTCCTGCAAAGGGAGGATGTAACACCACCACAATTACCCCGCAACAGCACCACCATCACCATCAGCATCCTGTCCCACACCATCTTTTCAGATGCCAGACAGATAGTTGGTTAACTTTCCCCGAGCCTCAGCCCGAAAAGGGTAGTGTCAAACAATGTGCTGGAACCGCATAGCAGCCTTTGGCTAGCCAGGTTGATACCATCCCTTGCCTTGCGAATGTGGTGGTACAAAGTTCCTGATCTGCTGCATAAAATGTCTGTTGTGTGTGCACATTTGTCATTCACACCCTGCTTCCTATTTGCCTATCTGCAACTGAATAGTCACAACTGCCTGCAGAGTCACAAACCACTGTCCGGTTGTGCTTGAGGCAATTTTCCGATGCCAGGGTTTTCCACCGGTCCGCAGTCTGTGGGTGATAATGACATTATGTACGTAGTGGAGATGTGTGTAAAGATGTCCGACGATGAGGAGACCACAGTGTTGTCAGACAGTGGTGAAGTTGTTTCTGGCAGGAATTCCGAGGGGGGAGCAGACTTAGATGGATCGAGGATGATTGAGGTGACAGAACCCAAGCTGGGTGATAGGGCCGGAGGAACACAGTGCTTCTGAGACGTGGTAGTCCTATAGCAGAACATGGTGGAAGAGGCATGGTGTGGCAGACGGAGTGCAGGGCCAGAGCTGGTGCATCACGCCAATGTTTGCCCGTAGTCACCTCAAGTCCCGTGGCGAGGCTAGATTTTTCATATCTGGAGTGTTCTTTAAAAAAGAAACCCGATGACCTGACGACTGGTGGTGTGGGCCCTTTGCCAACCAGTATCAGCAGGAGTTCCACCACTTACTTGCTTAACTACCACCAGTAATGCCGCAGGGCTGATAGGCAACATTGCCTAGCCACCCTGGCCCGCCGCTCGTACTCAAGGCAACAGCCCGTTCACCTCCGGCCGGGCACACCATCTGCTCCGCTTCCCCGTGTCATCTGCTAGTCAGCCCCTGCCCAGGGACCCCCGGCCCAACCACCATCCCTTTGCGAAAACGCCCATCTTCGCCTCCACAGCTACTCCCACATCCACCAGCGTTCGCTCTCCATACCCCAGACGCGGACGGCAAAAGGAAGTATAGCGACAACCCCCACACGCCCAAGCCCCCCCCTCAACGCCAATCTCAAGTTGCTTTGCCAGTGCTGCCCTATAGGCTGGTAGAGACCGAGCCCTTTGAACCCTCATGGCGCGGGGCCGCCCCTCGTAATTGTCCCATCGCTGCCACTATTTTCCGATGTTGCCGTCCCAGCCCTCACAAGCACGTTCAGAGAACCTCATCCGTCCCTGACCAACGCCGTTTTCTATCGAAGGTCCCACCTGACCATCGGACACGTGAGCGAGTGCTGCCGGCATGGGCCACTATATATGCGCTGACGGCACTTGGGTTAACTTGTGGAGCTGGGACCGAAAGTCTGACCCTGGGCGGTTCCATACTACTACTTGCCGACGCCGAGGATGCGGGCCTACCTCGGTCCAGGTCTCAAAGGCCTACTATGCCTCCTCCCCTCCCACCCTTCCTCCACTCCTCCTCCGAATTACCTCCGTGGGCATGGCGGCCATCATTGTAGCTCTAGCACAGCCAAGCATGCCTCGCTAAGCGACAGCAGGTCGCTGTGCTCAAACTCTGAGCCTAGGCAAAAGATCACCACCCAGATAGCTATTCCAGTGCATCACGGCGCAGACGGATCTGTGGCTGCACCGCTGAACCTGAAGCCAGCATGTTGTGTTTGACAACGCCGTAACCTGCTGTGCGGCTCGCAACTCGGCAACTGACCATGTGGCCATGCCTGGCCACTGTGTTAAATCTCTAGTTTACGTTCCTCAAGACTACCCCAATCTGTCGATGTTCTCACGAAGTGCGCCGCATCTGTGCATTTCAGGAATTCCATGCACAGATGCTGTCCACTGCTCAGGGCAGCGGCCCCGTCCCAACCTGCCGCTCACCGACTTTTGTGCACGCCCACGAAGGTGGAATTCCAACTAACCATGTTATCCAGAGTTTACCAGCACGCAGACGATTGAAGACTGCCAGATGCAACTTCCAACCATAACTGGTATCAGGTCGTCATCTTCCTCAAGTCACATAGGAGGGACGGATGTCTGATATCTGCAGGTGCTGAGTAACCTTTGAGGAGTAACACACGATGGGTCAGTGGCGAATCCCGCCATCATCTCCTCACCATCCCGCTGCTCTGGTGTTTGCAAAACTTTTCTTGGTCACATAACGTTAACTTTGCGCTCGTTCACAAATACGGGGGAAGAAGATTCCCTTGTTGTATAGCCAAAGCACCCTTCAGGTCTTGTTCTCAAGGCATATCGAGGAGGGTGGAGGATTAGGAGGAAGAGAGGAGATGTTGTCGAGACCCATAGCGGTGACCATTGTTCCAGTCCTCTCACTGTTCAGCGTTATGCGGCAGAAAAGAAGTTGGATGGATTGGCGGAGGAGGAAATTGGGCAGTCAGGCCAGTGAGGGGAGTGAATTCTTGCGTCTTGGGATCTCCTGGCCATATGGCCGATTTCATGCTAGGCTGCCTATCCCGTGACCCTCGCGTTCAAGAATTTATTCCAGCACCGATTACTGGGTATTCTCACTCTCCTGGACCCACGGTAACAAGCAAATCTTTCCACTCTCATCCCTGGAGAGGAAGGAGTGTGAGAAGCATGATACCAGCAGTCCCTGGTGCACAAGCTGAAACAGTATTCCCTTCTACAGCGCTAGCGGCAGAGGCGTCTTCTGCGGGACAAGTAGCGAGGGAGAGTAGGCAGAGCGGCCAGCTTGTCCAAACTCTGGCAGGTGGTACGCTTTAAAACAAGGCCTTTGCCCAGTTTTATGTCACACCCCAGCAGACATACTGTCACCTGTCCCCAAGTCGTCGCAGAGTAGGTCCTGATTCTTTACCAGAAGATGTGCAGGGAGTAACGTAGCTGACATACCATCGTCCTAAGATCACACGCTCCCTACACCTACTGGTTTCAAAGCTGGACATGTGCGAACTGGCGCTGTAACCCTTGGTGTTCTTGCCTGCCCTGCCCGCTAGCGTGTTGTCCGACGGTGTTTCAGTGCATCTGGTGGCATCAATCACCGATAAGCGTACACGCCTGTCGACTGACAGCGCTGACAGGCTACGCGTATCAAGATGGAATAAGCCTGGAGTTCTCTGATTTTTCATTCACGAACCAAAAAACCCGCGTAGAGCCAACCTGAAGTGCATCCTCCTCCTATTGTCCTCCTTCGTCCTCCTCTTTGTTACATAAAGCAAGGACCTGCTTATTGTTGCCACCAACCTGGCTCTCACTATAGTAACCTCTATGTATTAATTTTTCTGGAGCGTCCACCTACCGTCCTGCTGTTTTAAAGCAATTTTTGGGAGTGCCACATACGGCACTCAATCTCTTTTGTTTCTGAGGACCACCACCTGCTCCTCTGGTTTTGAAAACTTTTTTGGACTGCCACATACAGCACTTTCGCAAATTAAATTGTCTCCATACAGCCTCCACATGTCGTTCTTTTTAGCTGCTCCCACACGTTGTCTCCATTGCTACCTCACACTCATGCTGCCATAGCTGCCTCCAAAAGTCGTCCTATAGCTCCTCCATACGGGTCTCCTTATGCAAAACGAACTTTAGCGCAAGATTTGGTTGTTTTCAAGGGGCTTCCACATCAACTTTGTAACTTTGTCGACCACCCTGTGTGTAACCACAAATATACTGGCAAAACTTTTTCTTTACCGATATTATTGTCATGCGCTATCTTGCGCATCGTTTTACAAATTCCCCTCACACCCGTCAATACCCAAACTATAAAGACCTACTACACTTGATCTTATATACAAAGGTTCTTTAGAAGTGCTGTTTTGGGGAGTACCCTAGAGACAGGGCTTGGATTGGCGAAAGCTTGCCTGGCGCGGAGCGCCGCTCCATCTCAGATCCCAACTAAATATTTTAACGGCAGCACCTTTAATCTACTACTAGTTTCACTTGCCTCCATACATGGTCCCCTTATCAAACGAGCGGTGTCGGCAGAATTTTGGGTTTTTTCATGGCTTCCCAACATCAAACTTGTTAACTTTGGTCCCACCCGCTGTGTATCCACAAAATATACCTGCCAAAACTTTTACAATTTACCGATATTATTTCACGCGCTTCTTGCGCTCTCGTTTACATTTCCCCTCACCCGACCATACCAACTATCAAGAACGCTACTACACTTGATCCTTATACAAAGGTTCTTAGAAGTGCTGTTTGGGGATGTAGCGCTAGAGACAGGGGTTGGATTGGCGAAAGCTCGCTGGCAGCGGAGCGCAGCTCCATCTAACAAGATCCAACTAACAATAGTTTTAAGAGAACGCAGCACCTTAATCTACTTACTAGTTCACTGCCTCCATACATGGTCCCCTATATCAAACAAGTGTGCAGGCAAATTTTGTGTTTGTTTTCATGGCTTCCACATCAAACTTGTTAACTTTGTTCGCCACCCCGGCGTGTTTAATCCACAAAAGATACTGGCAAACTTTTATCATTTACCGATATTATTTCAGTGCTTTCTTGCGCCTCTTTTATATTCCCCTCACCCCCATATCCTAAACTTATAATAGAAATGGCCAATCTATCATAATCTAAAAAGAATAATCACACAGGGCAGTGATGGTGAACCTATGGCGGCATGTGCACAATCTACCCAGCCTTGTCCAGGTTTAGGACTGGAGCCAGGCCAGGACAGAGATGCTGCCATACGCTGAGGGCTCCAGTGATCTGCCCCACTACACACTGCAGCTGAATTGCTCTCACTAGTTTAGCCTTAGAAATATGCAAATATGTTTTACGGGATTGGATAAGGAAAACATTGCCTCTTTTTGTTTCCCTGTAAGATAGCCCCCTTAACATCAAGCATGACTTTCAGGAAGCCTATTGACTAGAGATGAGCGAGCACTAAAATGCTCGGGTACTCGTTATTCGAGATGAACTTTTCCCGTTGCTCGAGTGCTCGTCTCGAATAACGAGCCCCATTGAAGTCAATGGGAGACTCGAGCATTTTTCAAGGGGACCAAGGCTCTGCACAGGGAAGCTTGGCCAAACACCTGGGAACCTCAGAAAAGGATAGAAACACCACGGAAATGGACAGGAAACAGCAGGGGCAGCATGTATGGATGCCTCTGAGGCTGCTTAATCGCACCATTATGCCAAAATTATGGGCAACCGCATGGCCATGACAGAGTGACCGAATGAGGCTAGATAGCATCTAAAACATGCAATAATTGACCCTGACACTATAGGGAATGGCATGCAGAGGCAGCAGCAGCAGTGGCAGGCTAGAGAGTGGCATGGCGACATACCCTAAATGGACTCAGGTTTCACCAAAGGAGGTGAGCAAGAAGCGCTGAAATGATTTCCTATGTGAACAAAAGGTTGACGGTATATTTAGTCGATAACACAGCATGGTGGCGACATAGTGACCAAGTTCCATAACGTATCTGGTGAAACACCCGAAAAATGAGCCTGACACAGCTCTTTTGATAAGGGGACGACATGTGGAGGCAGCCATGGAGACGACTTCCATGATTAAGAGCGACAGTATGGGGCATTCATATTGCGCTGCTATGATTGCAACTTCAGGTCTCCAGCATGGCGGCGACAGATGGGCCGAGTTCCACTATGTATCTGGTGAAACACCTGAAAATTCTGCCTGACACAGCTCGTTTGATAAGGGGATGATGTGCTGCATATCCTCTCGTGCTCCAGCGTCTGGGGTATAGACAGTTGAAAGTTGCACATGGAGACATTGGTGGACGCTGTGGAGGATCATGGAGGCGAAATGGACAGGAAACAGCAGGGGCAGCATGCATGGATGCCTCTGAGGCTGCCTAATCTTGGGATGGAGCTGGCGGTCCGCTGCCAGGCGAGCTTTCGCCAATCGAAGCCCCTGTCTCTAGGCTACTCCCCAAACAGCACTTCTAAGAACCTTTTGTATAAGATCAAGTGTAGTAGCGTTCTTATAAGCTTGATTCATCTTGATAAGCGTCAGCCTGTCAGCGCTGTCAGTCGACAGGCGTGTACGCTTATCGGTGATGATGCCACCAGCTGCACTGAAAACCCGCTCGGACAAGACGCTAGCGGCAGGGCAGGCAAGAACCTCCAAGGCGTAAGGCAGCCTAGCATAAAATCTGCCATATGCGCCAGAGTACCAACGCGCAAGAATTCACTCCCCTCACTGGCCTGACTCTCCATTTCCTCCCCCTTCAACTCCTCCAACTCCTCTGCTTCTGCCCATACACGCTGAACAGTGAAGGACTGAACAATGGTCCCCTCTTCTGTCATGCCAACATTCTCCTCCTCTTCCTCCTCATCCTCCTCCACCTCCTCCGCTGAGAAACAGACCTGAGTCTGCTTTGGCTATCAACAAGGGAATCTTCTTCCCCTGTCTCTTGTGACGAGCGCAAAGCTTCCGACTTCAAGCTGACCAGAGAGTTTTTCAACAGGCCAAGCAGCGGGATGGTGAGGCTGATGATGGCGGCATCGCCACTGACCATCCGTTTTTACTCCTCAAAGTTACTCAGCACCTGACAGATATCAGACATCCACGTCCACTCCTCATTGTAGACTTGAGGAAGCTGACTGGCCTGACTACCAGTTCTGGTGGAAGTTGACATCTGGCAGTCTATAATCGCTCTGCGCTGCTGGTAAACTTTGGATAACATGGTTAATGTCGAATTCCAACTCATGGGCACGTCGCACAACAGTAGGTGAGCGGGCAGTTGGAGGCGGCGCCCGGCTGCCCTGAGAGTGGCAGCATCTGTGCTGGACTTCCTGAAATGCGCACAGATGCGGCGCACCTTCGTGAGCAAATAAGACAGATTGGGGTATGTCTTGAGGAAACGCTGAACTATGAGATTTAACACATGGGCCAGGCATGGCACATGTGTCAGTCTGCCGAGTTGCAGAGCCGCCACTGGGTTACGGCCGTTGTCACACACAACCATGCCTGGCTTCAGGTTCAGCGGTGCCAGCCACAGATCAGTCTGCGCCGTGATGCCCTGTAATAGCTCTTGGGCGGTGTGCCTTTTACGCCTGGCTCAGCAGTTTGAGCCACCGCCGCGTCGCTTAAGAGGCATGCTTGCTGTGCCTAGAGCTACCGAATGCATGGGCCATGCCCAACGGATGGTAATGTGGAGGAGGAGGTGGAGGAGAGGGGGTGGGAGGAGGAGGGAGGAATTAGTAGGAATTGAGGATCCTGGACCGATGGGTAGGCCCCGCAATCCTCGGCAGTCGAGGCATAGTATGAGGCTTAGGCAACACCCAGTCGACTCGTCCAGCCTCCACCAGTTTTAACCCAATGTGCCGTCAGCGCTACATAAGTGGCCCTGCCCAGCAGCACTCGTCCACGTGTCCATGGTCAGGTGGACCTTGTCAGAAACGGCGTTGGTCAGGGCACGGATGATGTTCTCTGACACGTGCTTGTGCAGGGCTGGGACGGCACATCAGGAAAAGTAGTGGCGGCTGGGGACCGAATACCGAGGGGCGGCCGCCGCCATGAGGTTTCGAAAGGCCTCGGTCTCTACCAGCCTATAGGGCAGCATCTAAGCAACTTGGAGATTTGGACGTTGAGGGCTTGGGCGTGTGGGTGGGTTGCGCTATACTTCCTTTTGCGCTCCAGCGTGGGGTATGGAGAGCTGAACGCTGGTGGATGCTGTGGAGGATCGTGGAGGCGAAGATGGGGTTTTCGCACGGGAGGTGTTTGGGCCGTGGTCCTGGGCAGGGGGCTGACTAGCAGATGACACATGGGAAGGAGCAGTGGTGTGCCCGGCCGGAGGTGAACGGGCTTGGTGCCATTGAGACGGAGCGGCAGGGCCAGAGCTGGTGCATCAGCGCCAAATGTTGCCCGTAGTCAAGCTCCCGTGGCGCATACTGGTGGTAGTTAAGCTAGTAGTGGTGGAACTCCTGCTGATCCTGGTTTGGCAAACGTTGCACACCACAGTCCGTCGGTCATCCGGTGTTTCTTTAAAGAACCTCCAGACTTCTGGAAATCTAGCCCTCGCCACGGGAGCTTGACTACGGGCAACATTTGGCGCTGATGCACCAGCTCTGGCCCTGCCGCTCCGTCTGGCCCCACCACTGCCTCTTCCAACCTGTTCTGCTATAGGACTCACCTCCGTCTCAGAAGCACTGTGTTCACCCGGCCTATCAACCCAGCTTGGGTCTGTCACCTCATCATCCTCCGATCCCTCAGTCTGCTCCCCCCTCGGACTTCCTGCCCTGATAACAACTTCACCACTGTCTGACAACTGTGTCTCCTCATCGTCCGACACCTCTTTACACACTTCTTCCACTACGTCAATAATGTCATTATCACCCACAGACTGCGACCGGTGGAAAACCTGGGCATCGGAAAATTGCTCAGCAGCAACCGGACAAGTGGTTTGTGACTCTGCAGTGCAGTTTGTGACTCTTCAGTGCAGATAGGCAAATAGAAGCAGGGTGTGAATGACAAAAATGTGCACACACAACAGACATTTTATGCAGCAGATCAGGAACCTTTGTACCACCACATTCGCAAGGCAAGGGATGTGTATCAACCTGGCTAGCCCAAAGGCTGCTATGCGGTTCCAGCCATTGTTTGACACTACCTTTTCGGGCTTGAGGCTCGGTGGCAGTAACCACTCATCTGTCTGCATCTTGAACGGATGGTGTGGACAGGCTTGCTGATGGTGATGGTGGTGCTGTTGCTGGTGGTAATTGTGGTGGTGTTACATCCTCCCTTTGCAGGAAATATGTGGACAGTGATACAGACTGAGCTAACTGAAGCCATAGAGGGAACCTCAGGTGTTTCCAGGCATTTTTGGTGTCTCATCCACTGCAGCACATATTTAGTGTGCAGGTGCCTGTTAATACACAAGGTGCTCATATTGTTGATACTTTGGTCACTCTTTATAGACTGGTGGCAAAGTGAGCAACTATGCACCACCCTGTGGGCTGGCCTTTGTGTGCTTAGTCCCTGGGCGCACTGGGCCGTAGCAGGCAATGTTCTGGCTATGAGCTGACACCATGGCATGCTTTTGCATGTTCTGCTGGCTGCCATGAGCTTCCTTACCACCACTTCCTTGTCCGAACTATCTAGGGCAGTGATGGCGAACCTTTTGGAGACAGAGTGCCCAAACTACAACCAAAATCCACTTATTTACCGTGAAGTGCCAACATGGCATTTTAAGCAGTAACTTATTGCTAGCTGTTCTTCCACATCTTTCAATCATATTGGCCCCCTGAGGCCACCGATACAGTTGAAAGAAGAAGGGCAAATTCAGACTATCATTGTAGCTTCTCTCCAGGGTCTCTCTGTAGAGAAAGAATGGTGGGTCCAGCAGGAGGACCTCCAAAGATAATGCACTTCTGTCAACACATACTCACTTTTCCCGCAGTTCCAAACAGCCAATGAAGTGACGCTTTAGTTGCCTGGGACTGCAGGAAGATTTTGTCCACAGAAACGGCTCTGAGTGCCACCTTTGGCACCCGTGCCATAGGTTCACCACCACTGATCTAGAGTCTAGGACTTCATCATTAACCCTGGCATTTTCCACCACTGAGCCTTCACTTCTCCCCTCCTTCTTAGTCTGTACATTGCAGAAAGCCACAGCTGTTGGGAGGTGGGTTTCTTCATCGTTATACATCTCTTTTGATGGTCTGCCATCCACACCCTCATACTCTAACACCAGTTCTTGGGAATCTTGCCACTCTATGCGACACATTTACTAAAAACAAGAGCAAACTGCACTTTTTTTGTGCACCTTTAACATGGAGCGTGTGACACACTTCTGTGGGACTTTGTATGATAAATGTGGCACACGGTCCGACTGTGGTACTGTAATGTAACATGGTATGATGCAAAGACTGGTACTGTATTGAAACACTGTATGATGCAATAGTACTAAGACTGGTACTGTAATGTAATCAGGGGCGGACTGGGAATTTAAAACGGCCCTGGAAAAAACTATAAAAGTGGCCCCATTTATGGGCGGAGTCAAAACAAGTGGGTGTGGTCAGATAATGTGGGTGGGGTTATAACAGACAAATTGTTGGTAGATGGCCTTAATGCAAAGCAAGAACATGTTTTGCTAGCAAGTGAATCTAATGTGCAAAGAATGTGACTAGAGATGAGCGAACATGCTCGTCCGAGCTTGATGCTCGTTCGAGCATTAGCGTACTCGAAACTGCTCGTTGCTCGGACGAATACTTCGCCCGCTCGAGAAAATGGCAGCTCCCGCCGTTTTGCTTTTTGGCGGCCAGAAACAGAGCCAATCACAAGCCAGGAGACTCTGCGCAATCCACGACATCACCTGTTCGCACTGTTCTGGCCTCAACAGTGCTCTACCACGAGTCCCAGTAACTTCAGACATGAACCTAGGGAGTGTAGCTCTGCGGCGTTCCCCTGCTCCCTCATCAGCAGGTGGTGTCTCACCCCGCCCAGGACCACGGCCTCTGACCCCTGCAGTAGTTGGACGCCCATGTCCCCGCCCTCGTCCTCTAACCCTAGCCCTCGGGTTAAACATTTTGAAAATGAAAGTTATAACTGTAAATTTTTTTTTATTTTTTTTTTGTGTTTTTTTGTTTTTAAAACCAAACGATGCTATCCTATTGCTATGGCTATTTTCTAGCCAACTATGAAAGCACACTGCTATGCCAGATGAGATGACGCTGAGTTATCAAAAAATAAACGTAAAATAAAAAGAAAATGCCAGACTGTGCCTAATTGAAATCAAACCCCTAATAAATTGTCCCACTTCGGTGTTTGAGATGGATATGTGCGTCACTAAGCGCTAAACACAACGGTCGCAAGTCTCCCTGCAAATTCCTCACAATATGGTAGTAGATGCACTACAGCAAGGCCAGCCACCAGCAAATCAACCAAAAATAAAATATATAACGCTATTGTAGGCCTAAGTAAGCCGTTTGGATTCTCCTATGGCTATTTTCTAGCCAACTATGAAAGACACATGCTATGCAGACGAGATTGACGCTGAGTTATCAAAAAATAAACGTAAAATAAAAAGAAAATGGCAGACTGTGCCTAATTGAAATCAAACCCCTAATAAATTGTCCCACTTCGGTGTTTGAGATGGATATGTGCATCACTAAGCGCTAAACACAACGGTCGCAAGTCTCCCTGCAAATTCCTCACAATATGGTAGTAGATGCACTACAGCAAGGCCAGCCACCAGCAAATCAACCAAACATAAAATATATAACGCTATTGTAGGCCTAAGTAAGCCGTTTGGATTCTCCTATGGCTATTTTCTAGCCAACTATGAAAGCACACTGCTATGCCAGATGAGATGACGCTGAGTTATCAAAAAATAAAAGTAAAATAAAAAGAAAATGGCAGACTGTGCCTAATTCTAATCAAACCCTAATAAATTGTCCCACTTTGGTGTTTGAGATGGATATGTGTGTCACTAAGAGCTAAACACAACGGTCGCAAGTCTCCCTGCAAATTCCTCACAATATGGTACAAGCTGTACTACTGGTGCCAGCAAGCCCAGCCACAAGCAAACAAAAAAAATAAAATATATAACGCTATTGTAGCCCTAACAAGGGCTGTTGGGTTCTTGTATACTCACTCCTGCCTAACAGTAAGCTAATACCCTAACGCTATCCCTGCAGCAGCAGCAACTCTCTCCCTAACGGCATCCAGACATAGAATGATGCGAGCAGCGCGGGCAGGGGCTAGTATATTCCAGGGTCACCTGATCAGGCCAGCCAACCACTGCTATCGACGTGTAAGGGTACCACGTCATGCTGGGTGGAGTGCAGAGTCTCCTGGCTTGTGATTGGCCTTGTTTCTGGCCGCCAAAAACCTAATCGGCGGGAGATGCCATTTTCTCGAGCTGGCGAAATACTCGTCCGAGCAACGAGCAGTTTCGAGTACGCTAATGCTCGAACGAGCATCAAGCTCGGACGAGTATGTTCGCTCATCTCTACTATTGACATGATGCAGGATTAAAGCCAAACCAGTATATCTATTCCATAAAGAACAGACTCCCAACTCTAGACATTACGTATTCACGTAGTTTAGCTGGTCAGTGCCTGCCCATTTACCACCTCCTCCTCTGTAGCCTGCGAAGACCAAGGAGAGTGACAAAAATTCAGTACACAGCTGGTAGTGTACTGTATCAGGGTACCGAGTGGCTGCCCCTCAGTACAAGGGAGGAGGTCAGATAGCTGCTGTGTGTATTGTGTGTGTTTTCCGCAAGCAGTGTAGCGCAGTAAATACTTAAAGATGACCAACTTAAAGTCCTTATGGTTTAGCCTCCCAAATTGTGCCGCCTTCCGTTGCCGCATTTAAAAAAACAACGGTATACACTTTCCTTCATCTGCCGTTCTCGCCCCTACGTGAAGCTGCCAATATAAGGCTTCACTTGCAGCATCACACATGTCAAACAAACAATAAGGATCAGAGCACACAGGGAGGAAAAGGGGAAAGAGAAAGAAGTACCATACATATAGTACTAAATCCCCAACTCTATAAAACTCATATAGTCTACGCATCTAGTCTGATCCTCAGAAGATCAATCAAGCCAATGGTATCCCCCAAAGAAAATTGGAGGGAAGGGAGGAAAGACTAATCCCACAGAAAGTGAATAAAAAGTTGAAGCTTTATTAGTACAATCTCAATAAAATATAATATGGCAAGATATGGTACAGAAAAAATACAAAGCATACAAGGCGTTGAAACACAGAAAAATTGCAGTCAAGAAACCGGGACAGTAATAAGGCTTTTTGTATATTTTGAAGGAACTGGATTAATGTGTATGAAGCCCAAGGGGGACCACTCGGATCAATCCTGTGTAGTAAATATCGTGCCTTAGTAGCGAATGAGTGGGGTCTGGGTCTCCTAAAGCTATTTAAGTGCCAGTCCTTACCAGATAATAGGGTTAAATGTTCCACTGCCTGGGATGACTGCACGCCACTGCACTGTACCATATCTTGTCAAATTATATTTTATTGATATTATAAAGCTACAACTTTTTATTCACTTTCTGTGGGATTAGTCTTTCCTCCCTTCTCTCCAATTTTCTTTGGGGGATACCATTGGCTTGATGGAGCATCACACATGTGCAGAGAGCAATTTGGTTCCAAATCCACCTTCCCAGTTCCCTTTAACTTTGCTGTTCAATGAGCACACCATCCACCCCACAGCACATACTTTGCTACTTTTGATGGCAGTAATATTTATCACTTTATGGTGGCAATATTCCTCACTATATGGTTGCAATACTTATCACTGTATGGCGTAAATCGGGGGAAGTCCAATTAGTAGTCCAGTCGAGATTGACTCAGAGCAACAATTAGCATGTGTGCGCGCTGTGGTTGTGATGTAACCAAGTCACTGCTGAGCCTCTGTATATCAGCAGAGGCTGGTGGTATGTGGAGAAGCCACACTGGATCGGAGGAAATGATTGACGTAATGGTTGTATAAAGTCATAAAGGTGGAGAGTTTAGCACTGAAGTCAAGCTCTCCCCACCTCAGAATACTACCTTTACAGAACTTGATGTCCTAACCTCCAGGATCATCACTAATAGGCTCTCCAGAAGCCTAGTACATGTTGTCAATCACAGCAAAGGGGTTGGTATGAAGCAGTGAAAGTTTGATGTTTCTGCTAATCTCTCCGCCTCCTTGACTTAATGCAACCAATTTGCCTCTTGCTTAAAAGATGATTTTCTTAATTATGCAAATATGCTCATAAATGAAAGACACACACTCTGGAAGGTGTTTTATTTTCAAGACAATTTATTGGTTGTGGTTTACTGGGTCAGTTTATTAATCTGACACTTGTTCTGTATTTTACTATTAAGGGGGTCTAAAGGGAGATGTACTTATCGACTTTGGAGCTGGACCCACAATTTACCATCTGCTTTCGGCTTGTGAAGCGTTCAACACCATAATCACCTCTGATTTTCTTGCGCAAAACCGAGAACAATTAGAGAAATGGCTGAGAAAGGACCCCGATGCCTTGGACTGGACTCATATTGTCAAATATGTGTGTGACCTGGAAGGTAACAGGTACGTCATGGAACAAAAGGAAAGTACTTTATGGAGCCTTTGTAAAGGAGGTCATGGGACCTGTGTCAGCCAATCAGATGCCTTAGCTGCATTTGTTTCCTTTGAAAACTCCTTTAGCTTTAATCTGGCAATACTCTGCACTATAATCTGACACAAGGAAAGCCATTTAAATCAAAGAAAAAATCCAGTTAAGGTTGTTTTCGACTCTTAATTTAACTGGTTACGTTGCAAGTTAGGTCCTCATTCACAGGGAAGATATTTTGTCCACGTGCTAGTCTAGTGTTTTAAAAGAAATCACACGGAAATGGACACATGAAATACACAGGAGATTTATCAGAAAAGTCTGAGGTAAAAAACTGTTCTAGTTGCATATAGAAACCAATCAGAGCTCATCTCTAATTTTATGAACAGCTGTGGGAAAATGAAAGCTGAGCTCTGATTGGTTTCCATGGGCTACTAGAACAGTTCCGTTCTCAGACTCTTCTGATCTTCCCCAATAAGCCCATGCACAAGACCATGTTATACGAGGATCCAAGTACAAACTGTAGATTGAGCCCTAAAACTTCAAGCAGGTTTGACCATGTTTGCAGCTTGTACCTTTACATTGTGGTCTATGTGAACAGGAAAAATATGGAACACACACAGGTGGTATCCATGCACCATCCATATTTGTGGGTTATTTCCATTAAAAGTCATTTGTGTGACCCTTCAAGAAATTAAAGAAAAGCTAGTAATCTCATAGGCCAGACTTCCTTTTTTGCAGATCAACAAAAACAGATGACATCCAGATGACGCATGAAAAATTGCAGCATTTTCCTGAATATAATGTTTTAAAAGTAATGCAATGTCTACATTTTTTTGTCAAAAGCGATCATTTGGATAAAAAGGAAGAAACACTGAGGAGAAAAGTCACCAAAGTGCTGAAGTGTGACGCCCTGGCAGAGAAGCCATATGGTGCCGAGCCCATGCCACAAGCTGACTGTATCACCAGCTGCCTCTGCTTAGAAGTCCCATGTAAAGACCTGGAAACATTCACCAATATACTGAAAAAGCTGAAGGAGCTCCTGAAACCCGGAGGACACGTAGTAATTCAGAGTGTTCTTAAATGTTCATTTTACTATGTGGGTAAGAAACGGTTTTCCAGTCTGTCCTTAAGTGAGGATGAGCTGGAAAAGGCATTCAGAGAGGCCGGGTATGAAATTGTAAAAATCAAAGTGATACCACGGACAGATAAGTTAGGGATAGATTTTAGTGACCATGTCGGCTATTACTTTGTCCAGGCCCATAAGCCACAAAACTGCTAAGTCTAAATGCACATGACAGCCGATTCTCAGCTGCGAAAAACAGACGTTTTAACCCATTTTTCTCTGCTGATTTGCAGCGATTTGAGTGATCCATAAAAAAATGTTCAGATTAGGACATGCTCTACTCTTTAGAGATGCATGGACCGTTAAAGCAATGGTCATGGGCATTGATCCGTTAAAAAGTGTTGCATTTTGGACTGCAAGGACTGCACATGGCCATTGTTTTCTGTAGTGTTCACTGTTAATTTACATATACAACTATAGGGCTTCCACGTTCTACTTGTATAAAAGGGGTATTCCCTTGAAGAGAAGATTCTTATATGTACTCAGGATAACAAAATAACATTTTCTCTAATTCACTGTTATTAATAAAAATACAACATTTCACAGATATAAGTCCAACCTGTCTCAATCAGTCCTGGTGTACACAATTTTGGTTGCCCCTGGACCCTGGATCTCCTGAGTTTAGGGTCGGCAGATATATTGCTCTCCTGTTTGAGATTCCCTGAGCTGCTCTCTGCCTCTAGTCCCCACTCTTGCATTCCACGACGGGCTCACACAAACACACGCACTGACTTCCTGCTGGCGCATCAGGAAAGCTACAAGCTACAGGCATATAAGATCTTTATCTAGGTGGAGAGGGAGGTATATAGCAGTGCTGTGTATGTTATAGCTGTGATAGTAGAGCTGAGAATGTCATGTGTAGTATGCACCTCATGCATCTCATCATTTCATCTCTGATCTGTCTCATTTCTCTTTCTATATGTCTGATACTAGCACAATGTTCAGAAGGAAAATTAAAGTGTATATAAACCTTGTACCCTGATAATCTAACCACTTAATTTAAACTATTTTGGGAATTTTAACAGAAGGATCAGATTGTATGTGCTCATACACGTGTAAATGATTCCAATACTTGTCTAATATATTCTGACGCAATCCATCTATTTTTGTTCTAAAAAGTGTGTGTATATGTAGGACTGGATAAAAATCTTAATGTAATAAGTTTAAAAAGTTACAAAATTTACTCATTTTGTTTTCATCCATCAATTAATTCTGAGGATCCACTAACAATATCAGGGTAAATTTTCCATGTAGTATGCCAGTTCAAGCCTTCGTAATAAGGTCACACGTTATAACAACCACATGTCAGTCAGATGTTTACCAAGGGTGATTACCAATCTTTCCTGAAGGCTGCAGATCTTGTGTTGCAAGTATTACAACAGGATTCAGTGTTGTAATCCTTGCGAATCCTATAACATCTCTATGAGGAAGCAAAGGTTGAGTCAGGGGCGCAAGTACAGCAGTAGCAGCCAGTAGGGCCCTGGCATCCCAGATATTATATATTACAAACATATTGGGGGTCATTTGCTTTTTGTCGGGTTTCCCGTATTTTTCCGATTTGCGCTGTGTTTCCCTGAATTGCCCCGGGTTTTTGGCGCACGCGATCAGATTGTGGCGCATCCGCCCCAGCTTTCATGCGACGGAAATCGTTGGAAAACCCGACGGATTTGGCAAAACCGCGGAATTTAAAAAAAACATTGTGTCGCTTGACACGCGCTTACCTGCACCAGGAAGAGGATCGCGAACTCCTGCGAACTCCGGCGGACTTCAGCGCAGCAGTGACACCGGGTGGACATCGGGCGCACTACCTTAGTGAATCGCCGGAAGACCCGAATCCTCGACAGAAAACGCGCCGCTGGATCACGACAGGACAGGGTAAGTAAATCTGCCCCATTATGTTGCACATTGTACCAGATAGTGAACTCTTCCACAGTACACAGCTCAAGAATACAGGTGAAAAATGTTGGGAAAAAGGACGGTAGGACTAAGAATCTCTCATTTCTAGTTTTGTGCTGTCTACTTCTCCCATGTGGTCTGCAGATACTGCAAAAGATATGTGCCCTCAAACTCACTGGGGTAAGAAGACTGCCTGGCGATTCAGAAGTCTACTATGGGGCCCGGCCTCTTCTAGTTATGCCCCTGGGTTGAGTTCATGGTGTAGCAGAAACCAGTTGTTTACAGCTGTATGTTTAGTGTGGTCTGAACCATTTGATAAATTATTTCAAGCAATATTTTTAACAATAAGAGAAAAGAAACAAATATTCACTGTTGTGCTGCTGTTATTGCAATTCAAAAGATCTCCTATACTGTGGATAAAAAGCCAATAGGCTGGGACCCCCTCTGATCATGAAAATGGGTCCCCCACCAATCCACAGAACAGGAGTCTAGCATTTGCCCTACCACTCCATTTATTAGTATTGCAAATTCCCAGTCACAGTGCTCACCATCTATGGGTTTACCAGAGATAGCCGAGTCCTGTGCTTGGTGATCTCCGACTCTCCCTTAAAGGGGATATCCGAGACTTCTTAAAAAAGGGGGATGCTTAAAAAATAAAGATGTACCGGTACTTACCTTCCGACACCCTCCGGGTGTCCTGCGCTGCTGTTGCTCCGATCCGCACACCATGTAAACAAAAGTGCTGGATTCAACTTCTGGCCGGACTCGACAACCATCTGTCCCGCATATACAATGCTGTGAATAGGGATGGGTGGGCATGGCGAGCCACGGCCGGCCGGAAGCTGAGTCCAGCACTGCTCCCGTGGCCATGTTTGTTTACATGGTGTGCGGGCCAGAGTGACAGCAGCCCCCTCCCGGCCACCTTTTGATTTTTTAAGAAGTCTCGGACAACCCCTTTAAAAACTGATCCTGCGCTCCACCCATTAATGAGGATGGAACTCCTATTCTCCTAATTTCTGGGGGTCCCATTACCCACACGTAATAGAACTTAAATAATTGGTACAACTCCTTTAAAGATTTTACCCCACTAAGTTACTAGTCCCCTCAGGGAGGTTATGAAATGTTCTCTATATAATTCCTTCTTTTATGTGAAATCTCAACTGTTTACCTAGAAAAAAATTCTGCCCCAAAGTCAGGCAAATATATGTGTCTTCCATTCTGCTAGTAGGTGCTGCAATAAAGGAAATCCACCATAGAAATCAAGTGTGATAAACACTTACTCTTAGATCCAGACACCGTGACTGTGGTAATCTACGTATATGAGTTATCCACGGTCTCCTTCCTTGTAAAATAAACTTTTAAAATTATGTTAATGAGTCAGAAGCACTTATAGCCCCTCAATGCTGCATCTTTACAGGCTGTTACACTGTGCAGGAGCACTTCCTCCTCCCACTACATGTTGAATCATCCCCTTCTACTGTGAGATTACATCAGGCAGTGGGAGAGGGGAAGTGCTGAGGGAGGAGAGGGGGAGGGTAAAACAGTGTAACGGCCTGTGGAGCCGAAGCATGAATGGACTCTGATAACATGCCCCAGAGCCCTTCTGGCTAATTTGCATAATTTTTAAAGTTAATGTAAGAAATATTAGAAGGAAGGAGACCATGGATAACAAATATAAGAAGATTACCACAGTCAGTTGGATCTATGAGTAAACAAAACACCTGAATATACCTGAAAAAGAAGCCTTCAAAGCTGCCAGCTTTCTGTCCTGAAGATGAAGACAGCATTTACACATTCCGTATGGAGTGCATGTGCATTTCAAAACACAATCCAGACAGAAAGTGGAACTGGCTTGCAAACAATGAAAAACACCAGGCTCTCATTTCTAATCCCCTTTGTCGGCTCCAGGTTTCAGTAGGCCCCTGGGTGACAGAGCCTCAGTGGGCCCCTTTGCAGTGAACTCACATGACGGCAATAAAAATTCAGAAACTAAAGCAGTCTCCTGTTCCCTAAAATATTCCCTAGTTTATCATTGCAAGGAGCCCCCTCATGTTTATATTATATACAGCCCCCCTCACACCCTATGGATTCATTAGATACACCCCCACTACCTGTTCCATCTGGATTGCATCCGAAGAGGAATCCTCTCTCTCAAGCCCTGTGAGAGCCCTTTGCCAGCTCTTTCATCATAAAAACAATAGCGTCTACTGTACCATCTTACTTGAGGCAATGTTCAGACTCATATCCATTGTTCCCATATTAACCTGTTTATTTTCCATGCCACAAAACACAATGCAATCTCTCTACAATATCAAACACTTCAAGTCATTCCAAATCCTGGTGTTTACCTTCTCTTACAACCCAACCTTAAAACAAACTTATTATAAAGTTTGTTTTAACCTCAGCACACACTACAAAATTCAGGCAACTATGCTGAATAGGAAAACGGGGAAGACTCCCATACTTGATACATTATGAGCCCACCCCCTCCATTACAAACTCCCCAACATGAGATTGGTGGCCACGCTCTTTAGAAATCCCATCATTCATTTTCTCTTCAGTGCTACTGTAACACAATTCTTTATCACACTATGCTCTACAATTACAACGGGATGCAAAAGTATTCACACATTTTCATGTTTTCCTTATTTTTTTAAATGTTACAGCCAAAAAACTTAAATCTATTTTATGTTGATCAATAAAAAGTAAAGAATAAAAAATGACATATGATTTTCAAAATCAATTAAAATTTAAAACCTGAAAAATGATGGCGTTTTTATTTCTAGCTCCAGGTTCTCTCGTACCCCTTAATAAAATCCAGTGTGTCCAATTGTCCTTCGAAGTCATTGGAGTATACGTGTGTGTAATTTAGTCTCAATATAACTACAGCTATTTTGTGAAGGCCTCAGAGGTTTATTAGAGGACATCAGTGAACAAATAGCACTATGAAAACCTATGAATACACAGCTTAGGGATAAAGTTTCGACAACGTATATTAAAGGGTAAAGTTCATGGAGTACAATGAACTTTAACCCCTTAAGGAAGCAGCCATTTTGTAGCTTAAGGCTCAGCCCCATTTTTTTGTATTCTGACTTGCGTCCCTTTATATGGTCCTATCTTTTGAACACTGTTACTTATCAAAGCGATTCTGAGATAGTTTTTTCCCCACATGTTGTACTTCATTTTAGAGGTAAATGTTGGCTGATAAGTTTTGCATTTATTTACAAAACAAAACATTTTCGTCATCTAAATCATCTGTTTTCAGACAGATAGATTTACCACCTAAATAATTTTCTGATAACAATTATCCCATATGTGTACTTTACATTTTCATCATTTTTGAATTGTCTGGATCATTTATTTTGATGTCACGCGGCTTACAAATCGAATATCGATTTTCCATATTTTCAAAATCAACTATTTTGCGGATAAATACTGTTTAGAAAGAGATTTTAAATATTTAGCATTAAAACCCCCTATATAACCAACCCATTTTCAAATCTGCACCCCTCAAACTATCAGAAACTGCTCTTACGAAGATTGTTAACCCCTTGAGATCTTGATATTAATTGATTTAAAATGGAGGTGAAATTTAGAATGGTCAAATTGTGACGGTTATATGTTCATTTAGCCCTAAAATGTACATATTTCCAAAAGATAAAAAGAGAAAACCCACCAATTTGTTCTATAATTTCTCCCGAGGACTGAGACCCCCCACATGCGCACAGCGAGGCGCAGAAGGGAAGGAGCACACTGCAATTGCCAGGATTTTAGTTTACTCACTGGCCCCTTTTGTAGGCTATAAAATTTTCGCTTTTTTGTTATTGGGGCCATGAGACGGCTTTTTTTTTTTTTTTTGCGGTATGATATGCTTTTTCCAGTGTTACCATTTTGGGGTTGGTATCACCTATTGTTGAAAATTTAGGAACTTTTTTTTGAGAGCAGGCGTAGAAAAGCATGAATTCTGTACTGGATTTTTTACTTTTTTTTGGTGTTCACTGTTTAGCTTAATAATCATGTTATCTTTATTTTACGGCTCGATACGATTACGGGGATAACATACATGAATATTTTTCTTACGCACCTGCGTTCAGAGCCCTCTCGACCGCAGTAGATTACTGCTGACATCCCACGACTCCTAATGCTGGTTCAGCTCCGGGGCAGAGCCGAACCGTCAGTAGCTCAGCGCCACACGAGCTAATAGCGGGAGCCCGCTGGTTCACAAATGGTAGATTTCCTTTTAGTTCATCATCTGTAAATAGAAGTAGTATGGCACAACTGCTAGCCTACCAAAACATGGCCATCCACACAAGCTCATTGCCCAGACTATGTTAAGCAGCTAAGATGCCAACTGTAACTTTGGAGTTGCTTCAGAGATCCACAGCTCCGGTGGCAAACTTTGTCCATAAAAGGGGCATTTGTGTAGTACATAAATCTGGGCTTAATGAAAGATAGGGAAGAGGACAGAGGAACAAGGACCATAAAAATGCAACCAAAGTGTCAGGATCAGTGGTAGTGGATCCTCTGGACCACCGCGGACAATGACACAAGCCGACACCTGGGACCGCAGTCTAAGTGGGACCCAGTTTTCACCAGAGCCCGCTGCAAATGGGTTTGACTTGTTGCGGCGTGATACCACCAGGTCGTTCCCCAGGTGAGACTTTGTCAGCGGTGGCGGCCAAGACGAAGTACAGAATGGTAAGGCAAGGTTGTGGTTGGGGACAGGCAGGAGGTCGAGACAGGTAGCACAGGATCAGAGTCAGGAATGGAATCGAGGTCACAACGGGAAATCGGGATAATCACACAGGGCATCAGCCAAGCTTTCTCAGGAGGTGGCTGGGAATTTATCAGGGAAGGCAGCCGGCCAACGCCATTTATATTATACAGAGCCGACACGCGCGCCCTAGGAGGTGGGGACATGCGCGCCGAGACTTGGGAGACGCCACTGAAACCCGGCGAGGTGAGTGAGGCAGCGGGCACAAAGGGGCACACTGAGGTACACAATTATGTCTGCGACCCGAGACATGGGTCGCAGGGGCACCTGTGACACAAAGCTACAATGGAATTGTCAGGCTTGCGGGTTGTGGATCCACTGGACCACTGCAGACGATGACTCAAGCCACTACCTGGGACCGGAGTCTAAGTGGTACCCGGTTTTCACCAGAGCCCGCCGCAAAGCGGGTTAGACAAGCTGCGGCGTGATACCACCAGGTCGTTCCTCAGGCGTGACTTGTCTGCAGTGGCGGCCAAGGTTGAGGTACAAGAACGGCAATCAATCTCGTGGTCAAAGTCCAGGCACAGGGTCAAGGCAGGCGGCAGAGATGCAACGTCAGGGTTCAATCCGAGGTCAGCAACAGGAGGTCCAAGCAGGGGGTACGGGAACACAGAACAGCAGCACGGAGGGACACAGGAACACGGAGGGACACAGGAACGCAGGAGACACAGGAAACTCAGGAACGCAGGCTAATCGCAGTAAAGCTTTCTCTCAGGCTGTGAGGCACAAAGATCCGGCAGGGCTTGCAGGAAGAGGCAGGCTTACATAGATTTGGGCAATATGGCCAGCGCCAATTAATGGCGCGCTGGCCCTTTAAATCTTGAGAAGGAGCCGCGCGCGCGCCCTAGCAGTCGGGGACGCGCGCGGACCGCGGAGGGAAGCGAGCCGGGAGCCGGACCAGGTGAGACGCGCTGGCGGCGCGCTGGTGGCGCGCTGGTGGGGGCTGGGCAGCACGGGTGAGCCCGCGACCCGCGATATGGGTCGCGGGACCACCCGTGACAGGAATGATTTAAAGAAAGCATATTCATGTGTTAAAATAGTCCAAAAGAGGGTCTGGACAAGGCATTTTGGTGCCCTAGGCAGACAAGCAAAATTGTGTCCCCCTCTGTTAAATTGTAGTAAAATGCAGAAGAATCAGGGCCAACCTCCTCATTTAACAAAGAGGGTAGATGCCATGGGATCATCTACAATTAAGCCTACCAGCAGTAAATGTAGCATCATTGAAGGACATACCCACAGTATATAGGTAGTCTTGGCAAATGCCCCAGTATGAAGGCTCCAGCACATGCCCCCAGTCTGTAAGAAGTCTCACCAAATGTGTCCAGTATGTAGGTACCCTGACACATTCCCCCAGTTTTAAGGTATTCCAGCACATTCCCCCACTATATAGGCAGCCCAGCATATGCCTCCAGTTTTATGTAGCCCAGAAGATGTCCCCAGCATATAGGTAGCCCAGCATATGCCCTGAGTATATAGGTAGCCCAGCATATGTCCCTAATATACAGTTAAGCCAGGACATGTGCCCAGTATGTAGGTATCCCAGCATATGCCCCCAGTTTGTAGGTGTCCCAGAAGATGTCCCAGAATATGTCCCCAGTATATAGTTAAGCCAGGGCATGACCCTAGTAAATTGGAAGCCCAGCACATGCTCCAGTATATAAATCACCCAGCACATGCTCCTAGTTTTTAGGCACCCCAGCACATTCCTTCAGTATATAGTTAAGACAGCACATGTCCCCAATATATAGGTAGCCTAGCAAAT
Source organism: Engystomops pustulosus (assembly GCA_019512145.1). Lineage (NCBI taxonomy): Eukaryota > Metazoa > Chordata > Amphibia > Anura > Leptodactylidae > Engystomops > Engystomops pustulosus. The sequence continues at coordinate 147,863,529 of CM033646.1, forward strand.
CCAACACATGCCTCGAGTATAAAGGTCACCCAGCACATGCCCCCAGTTTTTAGGTAGCACAGCACATGCCTTCAGTATATAGTTAAGCCAGCACATGCCCCCAATATATAGGTAGCCCAGCAAATCCAGCATATGCCTCCAGTATATAGGTCTCCAATCACAGACCCCCTGTATATAGGCTACCCAGTATATGCACCCAGTATATAGGTAGCCCATCACAGCAGAAAATAAAAAGATGCATACTCACCTACCCATGTGTCCTGTGGCCTCCATGCTTCGTCTCTCACAGGTTGCCGGTTTATGAAACATGTGTATGAGCTGTTGATGTCCTCACTATGACTGAGGTGGGTCACAGAGAGAGCGCAGTAAGCACTTACATTGCGCTGCCTGTGTCCAGTAATCATAGGTATGTATGTCTCAAAGACCCACTCCAAACAGTCTGATGCTTGATACTTTGTATTGCTATGTCACACAAAACAGCAATATGTTTGTGGATGTTTAAAATGCAGAAAAGTTCAAGGGGTATGAATATTTTTGCAATCGACTATAATTTTCAGTTCTTTCACAGAAGATGAGAAAGTGTAACCCACCTGATAAATGCCCCCCACTGTGCTAACCTACCTGATAAATACCCCCCACTGTGCTAACCCACCTGATAAATGCCCCCCACAGTGCTAACCTACCTGATAAATGCCCCCCACTGTGCTAACCTACCTGATAAATGCCCCCCACTGTGCTAACCCACCTATACATTCAACCATGCCCGGCAGTGCATTGCATACTCTCTGTACTTAAATTATTTTCTCTATGCAGCTCTTGTCTTTTCTAGTTTATATGAACTAATAGATAATCTTGTTATGCAACATATAATTTGGCCTTGGAAACATCTTCCATTGCCAGATCAGGCAGGAACAAACATTGTCTACAGTCCAGCTCAAATATTACACAGGAGCCAATATCACTATTACCCCACATGAGAAGACATTCAGAGCTGCATTCAAGAGGACATTCAGGAGATTTGCCTAATTACATTGCTGTTCACATTTGGTTAAAGTGATGTTAACGCATATGTAATCAAAAAGTATACTGTATGTTAACAAAACACGACTGCATGTGTCATCGCGTTGAGGGTGTGTTCACACATAATGCTTTTCAGATGCAGTTTTTGGAGCCAAAAGCAGGTGTGGACCAGAAGAAGCGAGAACATATAATTGAGAAGTGCTCCTTTTCATATGTGTTAACAAAACGCATGTGTTAACATATTCGTTAACATCCCAGTTACAAAGCGTTTTGTAAAAACAAATATTAACAGTAATGTAATTGGGCAAATCACCTCTACTGGGCGCGGTCACACTGTGTGTTTTGGTTGCTTTCTCACTGCTTTTTTAAACGCATTACAACAGCTAAGATGAGGTGATTTGCCTCATTTATTATTACTGTTAATATTTGTATCTATGGGTGACGTATAAAGGCAGCATATATGTCCCCCATATATACGTCCCCCATAAGGCAGTGTGAATGTATCTAGACACTACAGGGTGCTGGTAGACTAATTACTACTGGGAGATGGCTGGCTATATACTGGGGGGGAGTCTGTGACCAATATATTTCCCACCCTCGGCTTCTACTTGAGTTAATAGGTTTTCCCAGTTTTTGGTGGTAACATTAGTCCATTCATAATGTGATGCTAACGCACAGGGGGCGTTCCTCGGCCCTGTAAACGCATGTGATCGGCTTATTAATCGCATGCGTTTCCCTGGAAACACATGTGCATCCGGCCGAGTACCGCCCCCTGTGTGCTAGCGTAGCATTATGAACGGACGCCTGTGGAATGTGTGACCGTGGTCTTAGGGGGCTCGGCTTATACTTGGGTTGGCTTATACTCAAGTATATACGGTAAGTGTCAAATCAAGACTACATAGGGCAAAAATTAAATAACAGGAGCCAAAAAGAAATAAAACAAAAACATTAAAAACCAAAATAAACTTGCAAAAATTTTTTAAAAATTAAAGAAACAATAATGAAAAAAAAAACTAATAACTGCGTAATTCCGTAAACAATTGCACAAACTGGCCGTGGCTATCTCGTCCTTGCGATAAAGGATGAACCCATATTCTGCGTTTAGAACGCCGATGACTTTGTTCCTGTCAAATTACTAATAAAAGTCAATTCAAAAGCAGTGACAGTATAATTATTTGAAAATGTGTCATTGAAAATGAACAAACCTTTGTCAAAAAACAAAGACGACGACGACTTGCAGCAAGTCCCAAAATAATTCCAACACAACCAATTACAATTTTTTCGACGTGGCCCAGTATATGGCTCCATCATTAATGCAAATACAAAGCCCACCATAAACTAAAAAAATTGAAAAAAAGAAAATCAATGACAACAACATAGGGTGATGGCACACGTGGCGTTTGGAACTTTTTTGGCCCATTTTTAAGCAGTCCGTCAAAAAACGCATGTGTTTTTGACAGGTTTGACCAATTATCTTAATTCGAACCTGTCAAAACCTCATGCGTTTTTCAAACATGCATGCGATTTTTAACACGTTCAAAACGCCACATGTGCCATCACCCATAGACACCAGCATCAAGCACCAACAAAAAAACAAACGGACCTGCATTTGCACGTTAATATTGCTACACAGGTATCCATTGTTTGCAAGCAGGGGTTGACAACACAAACACAGGAAAAACGCATGCGTTTTAAAAATGCAACCGCTTCAACAAACGCAGGTAAAAAAAAGCACAGGCTGGGCTCATACATGCATTACAACAGCTGAGGAGAGGTGATTTGCCCAATTAAATTACTGTTTACATTTATTAATTCAATTTTAACACATGTGTTGACAGTGTTAACATATGTGTTAACATCTCATTTACGATGCACTTTGTGAAAGCAAATGTTAACAGTAATATAATAAAGCAAATCACATCTCAGTTGTTGTTATGTGTTTTAAAATGCAATGAAAACGCAACTGAAATGTAAGGCCGCTGTCACGCGTTCCGCTAGGCGTCCATTCATAACGCAACGATAGCACACAGGGGGCGGTCCTCGGCCGGAACGCACATGCGTTCTGTGTTTCTTTTTTTATGTCAATCATTTGGGACTGGATTTCCATGGAATGGCAGGAAGGTCTGGTAGTTGGACTTGCCATTCCGGGTCCATCCGGTGCACAGCTTCTCACAGTCTGATAGCGCACAGCTGTTACTGAGGCTTAAAAGGTCTCCGCTCCCAGCAGACAGGACAGATCCAGGGAGGAGAGGAACCATTTGTGCTTGGTATGAGCAGGGTGATCCTGTGTTGTTAATGTGTTGTATGTGAGATAATATGTGATACTAGTTATGGCTGTAATGGGAAGGGGTTTTTACTGTGTGGTATGTGCAATGTGAGAATCTGCACCCTCCCTGGCAGAGTATGTATGGGTGGCCACTATGATCAGTTTACCCCTGTTTTTCCATGGTTATATAATTATAGTAGGGTGGTGTGAATGTATCCTATTACTATACTTGCCTGTGGAGGGATCTTTGTGGCTGAGTAGGGAGTATTGGCGGTCACTGTCTGGTTACCAGTTGTCCCACTGCATTTACCTAATTCTCTTGAATTGTATTTGGAAATGTAATTTAAGCACATGAGTTATTCCTCCCAGAATGCACTTGTGCTTAGAGCTAAATGCTAGTGGTAGGTAATGGCAACATGTATTTAGACCCTTAATGACTGGGTGTTTGTAGTGAGTTCAGATGTAGGGGTTAAAGGGTCATAACCAGATCATCTACTGGCTGACTGTTTTGCTATATGGGAATTTTATTTCTTAGTTTATGGAGTTGGGGTTAAGAGCCATTGTTACAGGGCACCCCCCCCCCCCCTCTTCCTGTCTGATCTTACCCAGCAGCTCTGATTAACCCTTGCAGATCTGATCATTTGGTTTATGGGGAGCAGAACACCTGGTTATAGTTTCCGCTATGTATTCTTTGGGGTTTGTTCACATGCTAATGTGTTAATAATTTAAAGCATTGACTTCTATCTTCATGTTGTCTTTCCAATGCTGTATGGCAAATATTTCAGTCTTGATTTTTATTGACAATTGAGGTCTATGGGTTTGCAAAACTGGTACTTGTGTATGCACTGGTGCAGTTAATCCTGTTTCCCCATAGTGGGACTTAATCTGGGTTTTTTTTTTTTTTTTTTTTCTTTCAACAAATAACAGCCAGAGCAGGTGTAGGTAACGGGTTGCTAAAACATTTGAGACTTTTTTTTTTTCAGAGCATAAACACATGGTGTTAACAAATGTATTTTGTAGCGCAACAGCTGAGACTCCACAAAATGCAACTGTTAATGCTATGTTGGCACATCTGTTGCAGCTGTTAACAAAACACATGAGTTAGAAACATTTAACAGCTGTGTTTTGTAAACTACAATGTAACTGGCCAAGTGTTCTCTTCCAACTGTTGCATTCCATTTCAAAACACACGTGATAACCCCAAATGTGAACACGCACTCACATGGCAAGTAACGCATGCAGTACATCAGAAGAGACTTGCTTGATTACAGTTGTTATCATTGCACTTACAATGTTAATGCATGTGTTAACATTGTGTTGATGCATGCATTTTGAAACCGCAAATATTAATCAGCCCTTTAATTAGGTAAATTTCTCTTTAGCTGATCCATGGAGTTTTGAAATGCATTTGTTGAATGCCCCCTCAAGGGTGGTGTCACACGTGGCTTTTTGAAATAGGTTTTTAGTCTGTTTATAAGCCCACGTTTTCAGTATGTTAAACGCGTGCGGCTCTGACAGTTTTGTCAGGTTTGTCTCAATTATCTTAAGACTAATTAGAAAAAAAGATGTGTTTTTTAATGGACTGAAAACACATGCTTAAAGTGGATTCAAAACACCATGTGTGACACCACCCTTAATGCTTGCATGGCTCTCATATCAACCACTGATAAATGGGGTATACCCTAAACCTTAGTAATTCCCAAAACTAGGCACATGTTTCCAGATAAATGCCCTCCCCCAAATCTCAAATGTTTAAGGAGCCCCTGCTCTGGACTGGAGGTTATTTGAACAACAATTTGACTTTTTTATTCAGATGTCCAAATCTAATTTCTGAAATTCTGGAGCATTGTAAAACTACAGGAAACTTTACAAAATGGGTGTAAAAATTGCAAATTTGGGTGCAAAAGACAAGTCTGATAAATTACCCTGATGAACTTCTATTCCTTCCAGTAAGGAATCTTTAAAAATCACTGAAGCCATGAAGAGGGAGGAGAAAACTAAGGGTGACACACATGTAGTTTTGAACCCATTTTTGGTCCGTTTTTAAGTAGTCCGTTAAAAATGCACACGTTTTTGACAGTTTTTTTTTTACCAATTATCATAATTAAAACTGGTCAAAAACACTGCTTAAAAATGGGTTCAAAATGCCATGTGTGGCATCACCCTAAGCCCTGAATAAACTGAGCAAAACAAAGCTCCAATGAACTGGACCTTATAGGGGGTAGCTATGCAAAGGTACTAGAATTGTTAACCCTTTTAAAAGTCTATTATGCTTATTTTGGCTGAAAGAAATTAGAACAGGACAGTTTATAAAAGGGAGATTTATTAATCTGCCCCAAAAAGGGTTTTGGAGCATTTTCTGGCTCTCCTAAGATTAGCTCAACAAGGGGGTGTGGCCTCATGCCAAAATGGTCTGTGCACCAAAAAAAAGCTGTTGGCCTGGTTTTTCTGGCATACAGTAAGCCAACTTTTAGGCGGTGCAGAGTGAGTAGTTGTAAATGTATTTAGGCCTCATGCACAGAATGTTGTCTGCAAATGGAGCCCATGGTCTGTTGGTTGTGTGCTGCAAACTGTGGCAGGAATGGGACCTGCTCTTAAACTTGTGGCATGGGCAGTCACTTCTCATATGTATATGTAAATGAGACAAGATGGTGAGTACTAGCTACTGCACACCCCAATATACAACTGTAGGCAGGGGGCTTGAAGACTTATGACAAACAATCATGATTGTGGTGATGAGCTGCATTTTATACTAAAAGGTTAGTTTTATTCCCTTAATTTAGGTGGATTGCGGAGGCGTCCGAACCTGTGGACACTACATCATGGCTTCTTTTAGTACCCCACAAGTGTACATTGAACAGTTTAACCCCAAAGAGTACTTGCAGGAATACTATTCCGAAGAGGATGGCGTACTTTTAGCAGATTGGGTAGATTTTACGTTACGGAATCTAAATGACACTTTTACTAAAGGTAAGACCTTGGTTATACTATAGTCAATCTAACTGAGGATATATTTGCTTTACTAACCTTTTCCTTTATTGAAAGGTGTATTTATGGGGGTTTTCATGCTTATAGCTGTGGGACTTGGTACAGTCACTGGTGCATAATATTGAAACTCATCACCAATTATTGATGGTTGGTTTGGACATGGGCTGAATCGGTATAACGGACTTGTGACTATATACAATCTATGATTGTTGCTTATTGCTGTTATCAAAAATGTTTAATTGTACCTGGTACCCCAGTGGATTTAAAATCCACTCTTGCAATTATTCTAATGAGTCAGAAGGGCTTACTGGAGCCCTTCAAAGCTGCAACTTCACAGGCTGTTAAACTGTAACACATCCCCCACCCCTATCTGAGTGTAATTGCACCATAGTGAAGTCTTAGCACACAGTGGTAAGGTGGTGCTCCATGTAAAATCCTGTGAAGCTGCAGCACAGAGGTGCTCTGGTAATGCCCCTAGCCACTAAATTTACTTTCAGTGCATATAATCTGTCAATCAATCAGCATAGACAGATTCTCTCTGCTGGAAGTACAGCAAACAGTTCTAGAAAACCAGTATGTAACTGATACAGAAAGAATCTTGAAAAATTGTTTGACTTGTATATTATTAGTTAAAATGTTGTCATTTTTCCAAGGTGGAGTAGGAGGTAATACACTGCTTGATTTTGGTACTGGACCCACCATTTATCAGCTTCTCTCTGCCTGTGAAGCATTTGATAAAATCATTGCCTCAGACTTCCTGGAGCAGAACCGTGCAGAAATCCGAAAATGGCTAAGGAATGATCCAGATGCCTTCGACTGGACACCTTACATTTGTCTCTGCGATGTGGAGAAAAATGGGTAAGGCAGTTGTTGTATACCTCTCCAGGGTAAAACTAACAATCTTGGCTGTCGTTAAAAAGCATATCTGGGTATCTAAAATGTTGTCTTTAATGGGTTCTTAATGCATAAAAACAAATGGTAGATTTCCTTTCTGAACTGAACATGTCTTTAATGCCATAGCTACACTGATGCAGAAAGGATCTTGTTTAATCCCTGATCATAGAGTTTTTAATAAAAAAAACTATTATAAAATTCAGGCCCTTGGAAAAGCTAGGTTACATGCTGTCTGCCATTAATAAACACATTACACAGCTTCCTGCACTGTCCAGACAGGACTAATCAACCTGAGCTGGTTGACTCGTACACAGCAGCTGGGGGGTGGTGCAGCAATTGATTACTTCTGCCTGTCAGTGACAAGTGATTGAATCATTCTCTGGAGCACTGTAAGAAAAGCGCTGGAGCAGCCGCAAGGGCGACAGGACCTCAGAATTGCTCTTTCTGCAAAACCACTCAGTTCAGGGATTAAACAAGATATGTATCAGTGTAGCTATAGCAGTCTCAAGGTATGTTTGGTTCATAATGCACAAAGGCAAATGGTAGGTTTCCTTTAAAGTTTGTTTTTAGATTTATCCTTATAGTATACATTTTGAAGGGTTTTTTGGGTAAATCTGATGGATAATTTACATTGTATGATATTGTGTGTTTAAAGGGATGATGCTGAGCAAAAATCTGAAACTCTCCGCAATACAGTGAAACAAGTCATGAAATGTGATGTCCATAAGAAAAACCCTTATGATCCAATTGTTATGCCGCCAGTGGACTGTCTCCTGTCTTGTCTCTGCCTTGAATTTTCCTGTAAAGACATGTACACATTCACTGAAGTTCTTAAAAATCTTCAAGCCTTGATAAAACCTGGAGGTTACTTTTTAATCTTCGGCTACTGAGTTTGTAGTTTTTATTATGTCGGTGAAAAGGTTTCACTACTGCCCTTGAAAAAAAGAAGAACTAGAATGGCCTTTTACAATCTGGTTACGTGATCGAAAAAAATGTGTACGCTCCACGTACTGATATGTCAACCCTGGAGATTTCAGACTTTGATAATATGTATTATATAAGGGCCAAAAAACCTAAGTAAGGGAAAGTTGTTCAACCGTAAAACTGATGTACTATTTATTTGCTTACTCTAGCTTGTATTGTAGACTTGATGCTGGATGTGTAGGGGTTTAGTCTGCACAAAGTAAATTCTTGGCTATTGTATGAAAGATGGGGTAACAAATGTTTAAAAACTGGTTCACTTCAGAATTTTTTCCCATTCTTCCCCCAACTCCTCCCCCCCCCCCCTTCCCTCCACTTGGATCCATTTTCAAGCTAATAAAATAAAGACTTGTTATGACTTTGAAAATTGGCTTTTACCATGAATGAATGTCATATTTTTATTGCAAAAATGTGAATTTGATCTGAAGTAGCTGCATACATACTAGAAAAGTATTTTGACCATGTATAAAATGTCTTAAGGAGTAGCTCAAATGAAATTAATTTATATTGGTCACATTGACATATGTGATGGGTCTTTTTCTAACTACTTGATGTTGCTTTCAATTGCTCTCCCCGCATTAGGGCATATTAGAAATGGGACCCCCACTGAAGGGGCAGAATGAGTAGGTTTCTTGCTGCTCCATTGAATACAAGAGTTGGAAATTGCCAGTGTCAATGCTTGGGGTATTGCCATATCTTTACAATTTACTAGAATATGAAAGGTACTGTGCCTATCAATTCTGACTATAGTTTTGAATGGTTTGTTTTAATGTTGGTAGGTGTCCTGGAAGCCAGGGCCTGTTAAAGTGTTGTTGCATTTCCTATCTGTATTGTGTTTTTCTCCATAAAAGTGCTTGAGATGGCAACATTTTCAATATACCTGTAACTTTCTGACTTCATTTTTTTGCAATTGAAATGTGTAATAAAATCTTTCACTGTATGCGTTTATACTTGATGAATAAATTGTGCATCTTAAACTGGCTTACTGTGGTAGTGTAGCTGGAAATTTTTACATTTGATTAATTTTGACTACAGAGTAAAACAGATTGTGTTAACAACTAAGTCAGGCCAACAAAATTTGTAAATGGGGGATGTTACACACTTTGGCCTCTAGGACACAGCCCTATTTCCAAATCTGCCCTGGCGAACTTTGGAATACTTTAAAACTCCAGGGGATTTGAGATTTTTCACGTGATGACACATGTACTTTACATTTGTTAAAATTTGGATCATATTTTCTGTTTGGCAAAAATCCAAATTGCCAAAATCTCCGTTTTTCATAAGTTCAACAATTATCTTTTTTTTTTTTAGGACGGTAAATTGGGTGCTGTGACAAAATCATAATTTGCATTTCCCAGTTCCTTAACCTGCGTATGGGCATATAGCATGGAGAGAACAGCATTCGAAACAGATTTGCATTGTACATTGTACATGAGGAGGGTTTTTACATGAGGTGCACATTTGTGGTAAATTGAGGCATCTATTGTTATGAGATTTTAGTAACTTTAGTTTCTTTTTTTTTTTTTTTGTTTCGGCCAGTCTCAATAAAAAAACACTTTATACAATGAATTAATGGAATAAACTGCTGCCTGGAAGAACGGATCCTCCAGTAAGCGGGTTAACACTTGTAATTGGAGCACCCCAAATGACCCCCTCCTCTTTGTTTGTTCAATCGGACACCCAAATTTATGAAGTATGTTTGAATGCAATGTGAAAATTTGCTGTCAATGCCAAAGTTTAGAAAAAAAATCAGATGGGAATGTATTTAGAAAATTAACCAAAAAGAACTTTACCACATGGTCATGTAAGATTAAAAAAATCAACATTTATGATGCATGACCTAAAAATAAAATTATCAATTAGGGAACAATATACCTGGCAAAACAGTTGTGGGCTGAAGTCTCATCTAAAGTTACAATATGAAATAAACACTGTACATATAGCAGAAGTATTAATTATGTTCCACATAGGAGGGCAACAAACAGATGTTCATTATACTAAATTCCAGTAAGCATTATGGTCAATACAAACACATATAATGGTTTAGGATCACCAATAAACACACATGCCCTTACCCATGGAACAGGAGAGCCCACGCTGTGTGTCTAGATGTGGATCTGGTGGACACCGACCTAATACACATGTTATGGCAATGCCTGAACTTCACTTCTATTGGAATAAGGTTACAGGGAAATTGTCTTCACAATTTAGTTGTATTGCTCCAGTGGATTGTGAAGGTGTGTGTTTTGGGCTCTAGGATAGGAGTGATTGGTTCACCGTGCAGCAAGAAAAACTAATCCTATTAAGTGGAAAGCAAGAATCAACAATTTTGCATGGTGGGTAGGGCAGAATGATTTTGACTCCCACATGGAGCAGTTGAAGCAATAGGAAGGGTACGGAATGGAGAAAAGTAAAAGATGGCTCCTAGATCACCTGTAGGTCTGAGTTACAGGGGGGTTAGAATTGGAGATGAGCGGTATACTGTCGGAGCATTAGCGTACTCGAAACGACTCGTTGCTCGGGACGAGTATTTTGCCTGCTAGCGCTTTCATTTAAGGAAAAACAGTGAAGAACAGTGAACACAGGATCATTTAGTGAAGACACCATTGCAGACGCTAAGTTGCTAACTATCAGAAGACATAAGTGCAGAACGGTGTTCTTCACAATAGTATGTGAAGAATATGACACATTGTTCTACATACTATTGTGAAGAACACCGTTCTGCACTCTCGTCTCTTCTGATAAAGTTGGCAGATGTATGGAAGCATATGCAATGTATTCTTCAGTGAAGCACACATGCAGATGTTTAACACTGGTCATCTCCTTTTGAAGTTCCATGAAATTCCATTGAATAAAAAAAAACAAACAGGTCTGACTTCCTTATTTCTCAATAAAATAAATTTATTGGTCCCCTTGAAAAATGACTCGAGTCTCCCATTGACTTCAATGGCATAAAAGAGAGAAGAAGTGAGGAGAGCCAAGGGGCGCTCTATGTGCAGTATTACCTTTTTACAGTTGTTTAGAATAGGAGTGTGGGCTATTATGCTCACCTTGCTGAGTTGTGCTGATGGCACAACTCAATATGCAGAAGAATATACATGTAACGCTGCCTCTAGGAAGTGTATTCTTCGGGGTAGAACCGAACAAAAATAGTAGATAGATGCACTTTCCATGTGAATGAGGGATTTCGATAGATTTGAGATTCGAAAAGAAAAGAGATCTTCTGGATATACAAACTTAAAACACTCAAACTGCAAGGTCTTAATGAAGCCACAGAGACGATATTAATATAAGGATAGTTTTTACTACCACCTTCAAATATATTCCACCGATTGTGACCTGGACCGATATAGAATCTATTAGCACTTACTAACCTTGTGTCTTACATCGGTATCAGGCCATAACGGACTGCCTATTCACCTCCTCCAAACTCGCGGCATCTTTTTATACTTATAAGCTCCGTTGTCAGACATCCCATCCATTCAACGCCCTTATGACCTTCAGCATTAGTTAGGTTGTAGATGTGTGCGGCAATGACGGCCATCTTTGTAGTTTTCTCCAATCCACCGTAGTCAACGGACGAGGATTTCTCCACATCCCGGTCTTACGTCCAGCCATTTATTCTGCTATTACACTATATTCAGGACGGCACTCTATAAGGTACCATTGTAAATAGGCCATAATATATATATAAGTTATGTATTTATTATTTATTTATTCATTGTATCTATGTAAAAATTTAAAATTTTATCGATTATCTCTGCTATCCATTAATTGGTCTGCCCGGTTGCCATAACCGCTTCTTTAAAAAAATATACTAAATAAATTCTTTTACGTACCGCCACTTTGTGTACTCACGGGGAGAGTGTCATCATACCTTTCCAGAAACTCCAGGAAAAGTGCATCTATCTAACTATTGACTTCAATTGGGCTCGTTATTCGAAACGAGCACTTCGAGCATCGGAAAAAGTCGACACTGAGTAATGAGCACTCAAGCATTTTAGTGCTCGATCATCTGTAGTTAGATATATAGCGGGAGCCTATGTTATTACAGGATAGGGAACGATTTTGTGGTTTTTTTTTTTTGGTTTTGTCAGATGTATACACCGGATATATTAATAGTATTTGTCAACCACCAGGGGTAGAAGGGTTTGCAAAGGGTGAAATTGTATATGGTTATAAGAAGTAATAGGGAGCAGAGAGTATTCAAATATCAGTTTATTATGTGTTCTATCCGTGTTTGAAGTACGTTACTGTAGACAGTTCTAGGATTGTATTGTATCATCTGTTATATATCTCAATAAAAATGTATTATAAAAAAGAAATGCTCCGTTGAGGCTGTTGGAGACAAAGACCAGCAACTTGGAAAGGCTTCTACAGGACCGAGCTCTGCATGTGAAGGACCAAATTTTGCTTCTCTCCATGATTGTAGAGATGGAGAAGTAAAAGGATGGGGTGTGGAGGATTGGTGATGGTGATTCTGGACCTGCCTTGGCCGCCACCATGGACAAAGTCGTTGTGGAGTGAGCCTGGTGGTACCCTGCAGCAGCAAGTCCATCCCGCTTTGCGAGGCTCTAATGAAAACTAGTGCCACTAAACTATGCTCCCAGGTGTCGGTTACGTATCTTCCACGGTGGTCTAGTGGGTCCATTACCCCTGGGTGCCTGACAGGCATCAATGCATCTTCCTGATGTTGGGAGGAAGGGAACAGGTTTGGGCAACTGAAGCAGAGGAGAAGGGGGCCTAAGGAGATGCCACACGTGCCATTTTGAAACCATTTTGGTCCGTTTTTAAGCAATCCGTTAAAAACGCATGCGTTAAAAAAACACATCAGTTTTTTTTAAAAAACGCATGTCCTACTTTTCTACCGGCTTTCTACGAAGTGTAGGCAGCTGTTGAAACAAATTAAAACCAGCCAGACACATGGTAATATTCAAAAGCGCATGTGTTTTAAAAAACACTGAAAACACATGCTTTAAAATAGACCCAAAAATGAAAATGAGGCATTTTTCGGTGTCTGAATATAGGAATACATACAATTCTGCAACTACATACTACAAACCAAAATGTTGAAAAGTAGTGCTAGTTATGAGTATCTATGCTAGACGAACTATGAAAACTTACTGAAATCACTGCAAACAAGCAATTTATTGTGCCACACCAAAGCGGGTAGTTTGGCACCAAATCATGACAGGGAATATTCTCGATTAAGTGAATTAAGAAATGCCCGGGCAATACCTCAGCATTCCGTAAGAATTGTTATGACATATTGATGCTCATGAAATATCGTGTTTTTATATTTAGCAAATAAGAGCAATGGAAAATTCAACGAGAACAAAGCCAGTCATAGTATAGGTTATTATATTTAATCTCCACAGACACCAGGAGAGAGGAGCTGAGCAAGGTAAGTGACACTGAATGAAAATAACTAATTAGAATGCACCTTAGATGACAAAAAAATTAATATATACCATGCCCCACTTACAAATGCAACTTTGTTATTACTAACAACACCTGGTAAAGTGTTTGGGGGTTTGAGATCTGACCAACATAGAATATGCATCATTATTAAAGCCTTTATACCTCATTAAAGTAGTTGAAAAAGGATGAGACTTTTATTAGGGTCTATTCCCCAACCTGAGAGACGGCAGTATCATAGAGAGCAAGAAGAAAAAAAATTCTGCAAATTTTTAATAGCTGACATATGTACCCAATATCTACAAAAAAAAACAATGGCATTACAGAATGCCAGCTGACTCGCTTGGAGCTGATGTCACTCTCTGGGTGGTGATGTTGCAGTGCCTCTGCTGCAGCGCCATTCACTCCCAATTAGGGCATTGAGGTCGTGCTTGTGCCTGAAGAAGCATCCACTGAGGACATGTTGAGGATTTGCACCATAAGTTGGTCTTTAAAGTGCACCAAAATAATTACCTTTGCAGAAGATGTAAAACATACATAAAAAGTTCTGTCAGCTACTTCCTGTACTCAAGGCACTCTTGAGCATGACTTTTACACCATCTTCCTTTCTGGGGTGCATCTGTGCAGACTCCTCCAGCGCATATATCACACCTCCTAGCCACCTTACTGTCTTGCGTGCTGGCATCACTGAGGGTGTTAGGATCTGCTCATAGTTGTCCTGTAAATGTCCAAACTACCTTTGCAAAATGAACAATCATAAAAGATCTGTCAACACGCTCTCTAGATGGGGAAAGAAAAGCAATGAATCGTAACACACCACATTAATTGGCACTGTGACCACTTGTCTTCTTACCAATGCTATTACATTTAAAGAGACCTAGTCACCCTGGAAAACCCACCCACCAAAGTGCCCCCATAATCGTTCCCCGGAGCCCCTTTACCCTAGCCATTTTTTTGAAATCTATGGCGCCGAAATTATTTAAACTGATCAACTCTGTATAAAATAAAGGTCTGATTCGAGTTCCGGGCGTGGCAGGGGCCTTATTCTATAAGGGGGCAGGTGGGAGCACACACCCCGGAGCAGCGCCCCCCCTAGAAAGCAGTCGCGGCATTGTAGAGGAGAAGAATCGGAAGACATGTAAGCGCATATGCAGGCTCTTCAGCGGTGCGCCGCGTGCCACAATGTAAGCGGATGTGTGCGGCAGGGGCCTCTTAAACCCAGACTCGTTCCCGTAACGGGAGATGGCAGCGATGTTGATGATGCTAGTATCTACTCCTATGGTTGGCACGACACCATGACCGCGATCCCCCTCCCCTCTCTCGCCGGCACGCGGGGTTGCAGTTTCGTGTTCGCGTCGTGGAGCTCTTGCCGGGCTCAGGCGGCCCTCGTGAACGAGTCATCTCTTAAGCGTACACGCAACCCAGTTGCGGCCATCCTCAATGTCGACCTGTGGTGGGATTTGATTTGTCGGCACCCACCGTAAGAATAAGGCTGACTGACACAGCGCGACCGGATTGGACACGATAAGACTATTATTTAGGAAAACCGAGGTGGCGGATCTACTAGGTTTGAAATAAATTTATGCACATAACTATTCAATACAAAAGGCTAGAGAGAGAAAGGGGGATGGGGGGAGGATTATGGGGGGGCAACATTTTGTGGTGTGGTTTTCCAGGAGGTGACAGGTCCTCTTTAACTCTGGATAGACCAGAACATTCTTTAACATTCTATAGGTTTTTCAATTATAAGTAGCGCAGGAAATGAAAACAGGAATATATTAATATATAATTAATGGCCCACATTGGGCACATGTGCAGTTTTCGCTGGCGGTGAGCAGTGTGCGACGGATTCATGAATCTGGACACCCAGCCGTACTTCTCTGCAGAATGCACCATTTTTTTTATCAGTTGCATTTTGCTATCGTGCAGAACTGTGGTGCGCCAGCGATCTGAACCGCTGAACCATGGACAACACCATTTTGGTGCACATTTTTTTCTATCCTTAAAACTGGCGCAGACACCTTATTAAATACATGTGCAGTCGGTTTGCATGTTTATGCAGTGCAAAGCAGACAAAAACTGGACAACCTTTAATAAATGGGCCAACAAAGGGAACAAACAGGTAATGATCGTCAAAGACATTACTCCAGACAGGGGATGATTAGATGCATAAAACGTCACTTGGCTTTTCGTGACAGGCTACTGATATGTCAAAGTGACTATGGTATGTAGATAAATGAAAGCTGTGTATTGAAAGGGGTTCGGTGAAGGCATTTCCTGGGACTTTGGAGAATGTCCCTATTGCACTCTAGATGATTATAGACTGTTAAAACCGTATGCCTTGACTCAGGGTCGCAGCCCCCTAATCAGCTGTAACTATCTGGAACTATTCCTCCACAAGACCCTGTGTTTAAAAGAACCTAAACCTAGTCGTAATTGTCTCATATCAAAGGCTATACGTATGCCCCCCCAAGTAGTCTGACATGGCATGTTTCACCATGTGGATCTCACCAGCGACAGACAAAAAAAAAAAAACAATTAGTGTAGTGCGATACGGTGGACAATATGACTATGACACTGGATGGCGTATTTCCCATTGGAATGACATGGGGTCATGGCGGGCTGTTTATCGGGCCGTTTTTATATAAAAAGAAGCCATAGCATGGACATGATAGAGGTTCTTTGAAATTATGGTCAAAGGCTCTTTTCAGGCTCTGCCAAATTTTGTGTCAGTTACTTTACAGTTCACTTAAGCCCAATATAGGCGATGTCCTTAATGGATGTTAATTAAACAGAAATAGATAGAATTGAATCACTACTCTGTCCCCAACAAATTAAACTGCCGTAGAAAGTATGCGGTTAGAGAGAGGCACTGTGATCCCCAAATACTGTACCTGTAATATTAATTCTCTAAAACCTGTATAATATTGATGGTCCGAGGACCGCGATTTGTAGGTTTTCCCGAATTTTCCACGTTTTGCGATGAATTGCCACGGGGTTTTGGTGCACGCGATCGGATTGTGCATTGCGTGGCTTCATGCGAAAACAAAGCGGAAAACAAATCCGGGCGTGGCCATAGGACAACCGGCTGCGACTTGTCTGTCCCGATCGGACAAACCGACGTAATATAAAATTCAATTGTGTCGCAAGTCAGCATTTCGTACACCGGAAGAAGAAGGTGAACTCAGCGGACCAAGATAAGAAAAAGAAGCGACACAATGCAGGAAAGTGGAGCGCAACATTAGTGAATGCGCGGCTAGCAACTGAACCACGGTCGGGACAAACGCACAATGGGATTGACCGGGATGGTGTAAGTCAAATCACCCTATTTAAACTTGTTAAAGTTTTAATCCAGCATGAATGCGATTCTCTTCACAAATATGACAGATAGCCACCGAGTGAAATCACCACCAGTAGGGCTAAAGCCAAAAACAACATTCTACTATTCATTGCTCAAAATGTTTTTCCCAATTACTAATAATTAGGTAACGTAGGCGTCCTAAGGACCATGTCTGGTTATCGGTATCAGATGCCCCTCAGCCGGAGTACAATTGATGACTTGTTGACCAAGTGAATACTTGCAGACATTACTATGCGGCAGGAGACGGGATGATTGGGAGAAGAGAGGAAGATTTTGCATTTACGACTATAACATGAAACTTTAATATAGGTAAGTAGATGGGTTTTTTTTAACTTGGATCTTTTATTACTTGTAAAAATGCTATTGATGTTTTGGTTATATATTCAGTAAATTTTTCTGGCTGTGTGATCTAGGCACCAAAGTTACTAGTATATTCCTTTCATCTTGATATAGGGGTTTAAACTATCACACATTATTACACCACATAGTAACTGGTGTGGCTGGGCATTTTGTACGGCTTCACTTGGTGTGCCAATCAAGAAAGATACCAAATTTATTAGGTTTTATGTTTTATACTTTACAAAAGATATCAACATTGATGGACATTTCAATTCTACATTTAGGAGAACACTATGGGAGCACATTACTTCCAACTGGTCCGTCACGAATCGAGCAGCGGCTTTCTCCAGTCGGGCGGATTCGGGTTTCGGCGACTTCAAAGAATTGTATACTGCGCCCCAATGTGCCCTGTCTTGCTGCATCGTGAACAGCGTCGAGAGTTCATGGAGTTTCACCATCAGTCTGCGCACTGGGCCGACGAAGAGGTTTGTATAGCTTTGGTGTGTAAGCGAACTTTTTTATTAAAAAAAAGAAATTCTGTAGTTTTCCAGAATCGTCGGGTTTTCAGACGGCCAAGACCCACACCCAGTTGCTGTCGTGGAGCAGCCTGGCGCCGATGCGCGCAACACCCTGTCGTCCAGTGCACCAAAACCCGCGCGCAAAATCAGAAAAATTTCTGGATAGAATTCGGCAGCGAGAAAATGCCAATTCGGGTGTTAGTAAATACCTTAACACAGAGCACAAAGCCTGCCGAAGAGAAAAAGAGCGTCTTTAAATTTTCACGTACATTATTAATGATTCTGAGAATTGTCGCTCCGTCTCTAAAGGACTTAATTAGCCACCACCAATCATTTTGTTATACAAAAATATTTTGGCCCAATGTCAATAATTTGTTCGTTTGTATAACATAGTTTAATAAAAAACATTTTTCAAACAGGAGGACACTGATAACAACCTCCACATGACACGCCTGATCGATTCCAAAGAATTTATTTGTACCATGATGTATTAAAGGTCGAATGATAAAGTGTTGAAATTTTCCTTCTGTCCAAGATTGTAATTGTATATGATACACTGAAGAGTCTACGCGAGTTGTACTCACGACAGGAGAAATGAAAATATTAATACAGCTACTACACATTTTAAGACAAAACTCCGCTATTCAATCCCAGTACAATCAAAAACCCCAGGTTTTGGATAATTCCAGGAGATTATCCAGTCAGAATGTAGATAACATGGTTGAAACTAGCACATGCCCCGAACCAAAAGAATCTAATTTAAATAATGGAGAGTAAAAAAAATGCTATCCTTGCTTCTAAATCGTAACTCAGACTTATTATACGCAAGGCGGATAAGGGGGGGGCAGTAAGGGCAGTAGTCCTACTTAAATTTTGGATTATATGACAAAATGTCTAAAAAGTTATTACAGGACAAAACAACTATATTCCACTTTCATACTAATCCACCAAATGTCTTATGGACGCTGGCTGCATTACTGGAAGAAGGCGTAATCATGGGTCACACTCAGCGCCCAAAACAAGCTGAAGATAAATGTATTGTACAAAACCCAATCACGATCCTATCTGTTCACATGTGCACCCAAGATAGCCAAAAGACACAAATTTCCCACCCGCCCATGCGTCACGCCATATTGCAGAGCATTGGCTCTCTAAATGAACAAATAGAGCATGGCTGGACTTCATTACGTACAGCAATTGGTCAACACGTTGTCATGGATACTAAACAGACCAGCAAACATATTTCAAGTTTTAAAACAAACCCAAATGGCTACCTCATTACTCATGGGCTGACATGTGACATAGAGGCTTTAATGCCAGCATACCTCATTACTAGACCAAGCCCTGTCATACCACCTTGATAATATTCTAACTATATTCTTCTGATTTGAAAATGTATATTTGGAACAGTCAGACGTGCAATACATTGCTCAAACAGTAAATTATCTCCAATAATGCATAACACATTTTTCTTGCAAAAATCAGGGGCAGCACGATGGGGGCAAGTTTTCCCCCATCTGCCTTATGGCTCAAACATATAGTGCATGTGACAGTGAAAATTTCTGTTTTGCTGACAATAATACCCGTCACATCAACCATAGAGGTCAGATATGGCCGCTTCATCCATCGATGACGTCATAATTATTTGGCGGCGAGAGCTAGGCGATAGGCGGCCGTATCATGATATTCACGAATACCGTTAAAACAATCCATTAAAGATTTATTATTATCACATTTCAGTGGCAACAACAATAATATTATTTTTTAATTACATTGAGACACATATACTCATTCAGTTCAGACTCTTCACATCAAACTACCGCAATAATACTGCCCGTTAATTAACAACAACTTCATAGCATCACTCAGTACCCTAAATATACACTAAAAAGGCATCCCGGTGGTGAAATATGTCTAGAGCAAAAGGAGAATTGTCCATGACACAGCGTTTCTAAGGAAGCAACAATATTGAACAAAGAATAAAAAAGAGGGACTATGACCTCAATGGGATGCTACTTGATTATGAGAGCAGACTAAAACATCAGCCAAAAAAGATCCAAGGGAAAAGCTACTCTTTAATCTTTACAAACTGCTCTTCTAAGTAGTGTCAGAACCATTTTTTCACCACGGATAGGGTTAGGGCGAAGCATAGGCCATAAAAAAAATATAATTAGCAACATATATACATTAATATACCAGGATGATACATGCGACAAATGCCACAGGAGGGCTTCTCCGTTTACACAAGCACAAAAGCCCACACCATCGGCAAGTATATTATCTCCAAAGTTGATACAATAAGAACATAGTCATACAAACAGGCCTGGGGCTAAAACACCAAAGGATTTTATAACGTGTGGGCCTAAAATCTGTAAAAAGTGCAATTTCGCCACCGACCCCCCCCCCAGTTGCAAAAACAAATTAGATATAAAAGATCAGAACAGGAAATTACTCATACGTTGATTTCAGTAAGTGATAAAAATGTGTTTACTGCATACATGCATTGTTTATTGCTCTGCACATTTTGTAACAAAAGACTATATTAGTGTGTACAGTAGTAGGACACTAAAAGAACGGCATATAGGAACACCTTGATGGTGGTCAACTAATCGTGAATATACAAATCCATCTCATGCGCGTAGGCATTTATCAACTCATCTGACAGAGATTTACGGTTGTACTTTTGATGGCTGTGGAAAAGGGTTTTTTAATTAAACAGAATAAAAGGGGGCGGTGACTCAGAAAGAAAAACTCCATGAACCGGAGAAGGATTTGGGATCCTCACTAAAGATGCTATCTATCCTAGAGGATTCAATGTGAGAAAGGACTGCTAGTCAATACTAATCTCAAACTTTGTATGTGTTTAGTAACCATATATGATGTTTTGTTTATACACGAGGTTTTTATTGTATTAAAATATAGTATCTGAGGTGAGTTAGAGACACACACAACCTGTGTGTTACCTTACCATTTCCTGGTACTCAAGAGTCATATTGTCTCTCTCACCACATCATTTTTTATCTAGATAAGGAGCGAAAAGGTTCAGAAACGAGTCAGATACTTTTCTATGATGTAATCGCTGTATCCATGCCAGAATAAAGTGTATAGTGTTTGATACTAACAAGCAAGAGTGCGACCTCATCCTTACAAGTTAGGTCTAGTAAATTACCCCTATACGTATATTTTATCACTTTTTTATGGATTTTTTAAAAAATATTCTCAAAATGGCAAAAAAAGCGGACATTTTAACCTTTTGGGCGGCAATTAAAGTACTGGGGCACATTGACTTACCCGTCTCTGACGGAGATTCCACCTAAAAGTGCATTGTCCCCCGATAATGCACGGTGCTGTGATTCCTAAGATCGTGCGGCCCGATATATACTAGCATGTGTCGCTTCCACCCGACTAAGGTCTCACACAGAGTTCACTCTTTTCATGTTGTGAAGGTAAGGCCATTGTTTGGAAAAACAATTAGAAAGTTAAATCCTGCACCAGCAGAATCCGTGGAGCGTCCAACGGCCACCGCAGCTGCCACAATCGATTGCGTGGGAAACAATCCCAGTGCAGGACCCCTTGTTAAATTACCTGGCAAAGCGTGCAATCCCCGAAAAAAGTGCAATTGCAAATGTATGATGATCGGTCCTTAGTAAATGAGCCCCCCCAATGTGTTTGATACATTGGACATTTTCGGAGTGCCGATACCTAACAGGTTAAGATCTTTTACAGTTATTTATATTTAATCATTCGGGAAAGGGGGGTGATTTGAATTTTTAGGGGTTTTTTTCTTTTAATTTAATTTTTACTATTTTTTTTTAGAAATCCTAGGGTACTTTAACCTAGGTTGCCTGATTGATCCTTACCATATAATGTCATACTACAGAATGGAAGGCATGGGGATTTTTCCACCATCAACTATTACAAATGTGCAACTGTTTTTGTCTTATTTTACAAGTTAAGCCCCCCAAAATATAGGCGAAGAGTACTTGAAGGGTAGGATAGAGATAGGGAAAGGGAGGTCAAATACTCAGCCAAGCAAATCATTTTCAAATTAATGAGGCATCACATGAATACCAACGGTGTCTAGGAGCGGTCCAGCGCACGTGTCCTACTAGCCAAGAAAGGAGCGAGGGAGAGCTACGGGGGAGGAAATGAAACCAGGTTACAACCAGCATCAGCACGGGCAGTTAACTCTAAATTACAATACTTTCCCAACATTGTGTCGAACGGGTAGACGAGCAACCGTTTGCCCTGACCATGTATGTAGTATTTCCACACAGACTAAACAATCACCCTCAATGACCCCCTTTTAAAAATTGTCCTAACTTTTTTTAGCCTTACCCTCAAAGTGTGAAATTGTGGGTTCGTAGCAGCAACAATTGCACGAGATGCTTTTCTTGCATAAAGCGGGCCTGGCTGACTCAATGTTCCACGTTCTATATGATATATGAAGAAGAAAAGAATATTTAGAATTATAGTTTTGAAATGCCCCTCAGGATATATACAGGTCATTTTCTTCTGAATTGCTGTTTGAGTATATCCAGATGTTTTTTTTACAGTTTCTGATTATACTATAATGATTAGCCTTGCTTAAAGGAACCACCACTTGAAGTGGCAGGTATAAGGGGGAACACCGAGCACCAGCTCAGGGTGAACTGGTGCCGGGGACCGAGCTTATTTTGTGAGTGTTTAACACCGCAAAGTATCGCCGGTTTTTTTTTTTAAAGCATTTTTAAAATTTATGGTCGAAGACTGCTTGGCGCAGGAGGTACGCGGGCTCGCGCAACCATGCGCACGACCGTGACGCGGCCATAGGAAGTGAAGGAGGTGAGCCAGTGCGACACGGTCGCGCACCCATGGTGCGCGAGCGCGTTACCTCCCTGCGCCGAAGAGCTTCGGCCATAAACCCTGCGGTTTAAAACACTACAAAACTAAGCTCCGGCACAGCTCACCCTGAGCTGGTGCTCGCGTAGTTTCCCCTTTATACATGCCACTTCAGGGGTAGGGTTTCCTTTAAATCATGACAGCAGTTAAGAAGCACTTATAGGGGTGATAGACCCGAGAGAAGAAAAAATCTAGATAGAATATAAAATAAGGAAAAAATGGCAGCAATCCGAGATTCGATGTGGTCAAAAATACCGTTAGGCATACGCTGTTCATATAGATTGCATAGGGATATATTCCCATATACTTACCTTATATCACGTCCCTATCCCAATATGGCGACAAAGAACACAGTAGTTACTGTGCGGGACTATGCGCACTGTTCGGCCGACCTCTCTGAGCACTCTACGTTTACAGCGATACCACGTGACCCACTCACAGTGCCTGCATGTGACTGTCAGCGCAGTGCTACTATAGGAACGCAGAGGACCCGCTAACATGTTTCCCTGGTGAGAGATTATTAGCGATTACACCGTGAATGCACTACACTGTTATCACATTTATCTATGTATTCTGATGCTCAAAATGAATTTGTATCCTTAACACTGTATATAGATTATATTGTGCACGTTGTCAATAAGAGGAATGATGTCACTTCATTGAAAATGCTCTGTATTAAAATTGTTACCACTGATTGTAACACCTGAGTGAAAAAGGCTCCAGGCTTTGGGAGCTGAAAAACGGTGCTTTGGCACATGTGGAATAAAACTAGTACGTTTTTGACCACATCGATCTCGGAGTGACTAGGACAGGTTCCCTTATTAATAACAGACACTTTCTTGTAGCTAAAATGAGTTGCCATTACATCCCCATAAATCATGAATTGAATCAGATTCCGGGTCTCCGTTGGAATATTCCAGCATATTTGCTTCTGTTCTTGTGTATGTGATATCATAGACTCCTGATGAATATGCATGAATACGGATAGATGAAATGCGTCGGAGATAATTATGAACTTCATGATCCTTGTGATCAAAGAATGTTACCCTAATCAGTTAGTTTTCACAATATTAACTTTTTTGGGACATACAATCAGTTATATTAAGATAACATCACTAGGACAAGTCACATTTAGACAAAAACTGAATCAGGGGTGGGTGATATCGTATTACAAGTGGAAGGTAGTGATAGAAAATGAATTGGGTAACATCTCACTTAGGTAATATTGGAGTAAGGATAACTGCTCTATCACGACATGAAAACACTGCTGAAGTCTCTTATTTCATTATGTTTATACACACCTACACGTTATTTGACCTATATGTACCCAGTGATTTTAATTATATTCCATGGCGCCGTCTGAACATTACAAACTTAAGCTTAGGGTAAATTGAGCATTGTGCACAATGAAAATGGGTTGTTTTTAATTTAGGTACCTATACCTATTAAAAAAATAAAAAATGTAGGGATCTAGTAATAGTTTGTAGTGGAGTATGTGTTATCATTTTTTACCAGCAAAATAAACTAAAAAGTTCCGCTTTATTTTCATTTCTCCTCGTCGTGTACTTCCAACGGATATTGTGCAGTTAATAGAGTGCAATGAAACAAGTAGTAAATAATTTTGAAAGGGGGTCTGAATACTTTCTATAGCCACTGTACTACATAAAAGGGGTTCTTATCCCTAGGGGGGGAATAGAGTTCTGATAAAAAAAAAAACAAAAAAAAGAATGCTTTAAATAAATGAATCTAACAAAAAAAACTTCATGTCATTAGTACAAAATGGCGCTTGAATAGTTTGATTTCATGATTTTCATAAAATTTTATGTACTTTTTAAAGTAGGTGGAAATTATCACCAAGATGGCCATCACTGGAAACTACAAAGTTCCCATGATCCTTTCAGTTCTCAAAAGAACAGCTTATACGTCTATGCTATGTACCAGTGATGATTTGTAACAGATTTTTGCTCTGTTACCATAGAAAGAACGTGTGTAATTGCGTCACTGCACATTATCCAATGGAGATGACGTGGAGCAAAATCAAAGGACTTAATTTAAGGGCCAGTAGCATTTAATTTTTCTTATTACAGTGGTATTATCTGTAACAGCATTTTCTGATAAGGGGAAGCAAAAATTTAAATAACAAACTAATTAAATACTTAGCTTATATTTTAAAGAGACTATTGTATGTGAATATGCTTATTCCTGAATACCCCTTTAAGTGTTTAGGCTTCACTCGGTACATTGGAAAGGCTTTTTCTAGACAGCCACAGTCCTCTTACTGCATCAATTAATTTGCAGGTTTTCTAGATGTCAAACAAATTTGAATGTAACAACAAATGTTTAGGAGGATATTAGGTTCTTTTAGATTCAACTCTAGGTATTGTAGTTTCTGGGTTTTTTAATGTTTTATTTTTAACATTACAATAATCAATAAATGAGAAAATTTAAAAAAAGTGACACCTTCATGGACTTTGTCAAGTGGATTAGCATCTTTCTCAAACGTTTTGCAATGAGTCACGGTTTAACACGTTTTTTTGAACTCAACATTGCTTTGGTATCTTTTGGAAAAACAACTGTACATGTCAGACGATCTGGAACAACCTAACATCTCCTTTCGCGGGTCTTTATCTCAAAATGGTCTTTACCCGGGTGAACCTTTCTCTTTCAATAAGTGTAATAGTTTTGCTCTGATTGAGATTTTTAATAATATAATTTATAATTTATATTTTTTTTACCTCTTTTTTTTTAAGGTGGAGTACAGGGAGATACACTGCTTGATTTTGCACTGGACCCTCAAGTTATCAGTATATGGCTGTGAAGTAGTATTGATAAAATCATTGTCTCAGAGCTTTTCTGGAACAAAACGGGGCTGAATTCCAAAAATGGTCTAAAGAAGGGGATTTCCCCCCAGTTGCTTTGGAATGGATCACATTATCAAACCATGTTTGTGAGCTGGAAGGAAACCGGTATAACCTTGTTTATTACAGCTATGGCAACTTAACCCCGTAACTGACACAAATCGTATGTCAGGGGTGGCAGAGTATTAGGAGCGGGCTAAAGGATGACTGGCCTGGGGCATCTGCAAACCGCCAAATTGGTTTGGATCGACCACTCCTCATGATGTTTTCGGGGATGTACATTGTTACAAGAGGCTTAGCAAAAACTGCCTATAACAGTAAATATTGCAGTATATGGTAGGAAGGATCAGACACATTGGGGTTACAGTACATTAAGGGGTGAAAAACTTAAAAATAAAAAGAATACATTTTCATTGCAAATACCCTCCCTTGACCCACAGCCTGATATAAAAATAAACAAGGTAAAATCGTTAAAGTGTTGGGATAGACCCAAAGGTTACAATCTATCAAACTATAAAAGGGTCTATTCTCAAGTGGGTCCTTAGAAGGAAATGGCGATTTGTAGCAGCGCTCGTTTAAAAAACAAGTGTTTCTTTATTCCACCATAATCAACAGCGTAATTATGCCCCTCTATAAAGGTCTTATCAAAACTTGATAATGCCTCCTACAGAGGGTGAAAATCAGCTTGTTGTTTTTATAAGGATTGCTGCTGGCTATGTCAGAAAACTTTACTTACTTGTCCCGTATTTTAGGGTATGATCCCGCTTTATGAAGTCCTGGGACATCGGCATTGTTCTAAAAAAAGAGTTTGGGGAAACTATTCAAATGAATCAATCCACTGACGGACCACAATCGGTGGGGTGGGGCACGGAGGTGGGAGTTGTGTGCATATAGTAGCATGGAGGCGGACGATAAGTGGCACCGGGTGACTAGCCCTGAGCAACTACAGTCATTTGTTTGAATATCTTTTTAAAGTCTTTTTTAGAAACAATGTTGATGTCCCATAACATCCATAAAAGAGAGATCTCTGAAAGATGGGACAAGTAGAGTAAGTTTGGGACATCTACCACAGTTAATCTTTATTAGAATACAAAATTACACTG
The DNA here is from genome assembly GCA_019512145.1 of Engystomops pustulosus. NCBI lineage: Eukaryota > Metazoa > Chordata > Amphibia > Anura > Leptodactylidae > Engystomops > Engystomops pustulosus. The sequence continues at coordinate 147,890,156 of CM033646.1, forward strand.
CAATGGGGAAAAGCATTGGAAGGTGTGATCGGTATAACTTTGTGTCCAGTCCATTATCTGTTCCCCTCTTCGGTTTTCTAATTACAAAATTATGTTGTGTAAATTTTTTTTCTTTTTTCAGGGAAGATCCTGAAAAAAAAAAGGCTGAGAAGCTCAGCAATAAGTGAAAGAAGTCCTGAATGTGAGGCTCAAAAAAAACCTTAGGATGCAAGTGGTTGTGCACCAGTGTGATTGTCTCTTGTCTTTGCTATGCCCTTGAATGTCCATGCAAGGATATAAAAAACAACGTTGTGAAGTTTGAAAATTTTCAAAGTCTTGATAAAAACCTGGAGGTAACTTTTACTTTTAAGGGACTGTGAACGCTACTTTTTATTATGGTTGGGAAAACATTATTTTGGCTGTGCGGTTGACCACCCAAGAAAGTGAGGGGGAGGAGAGTGAGAGACAATGAAAGTAGATGGTACAATAATGAAAAAAGCTCTGTGTATGTTCCAAGAGCTGACAAATCAAGGATGGACGTTGCTGATCATGACACTTTTTATTTTTATTCATTGGCCGTAAACCATTGTAAGGACGAATTGGAATTGTTAATGTGTTTGGTTGAGTCTGAATGGAAAACTCAAAAATAAATCCAAAATAAGTGTGGATACATGTAGCAGAGAGATGATGTCAGATAAACAATCCAGTGTAATAATAATACAATCTGCATAACACTGAAGATAAATATTGCATAATGGAAACAAGCTACCATCTTAAATTAAACAATCAATTTTCTTTTTAATTTAAATTTAAAAGACAAAAAAAACCTATTTGAGTGCTCTAAACTTTCATTTGTGGCCTTTATCTTTTCATAAGTTATTGGCTGTTACACATATTTATACATTCCAATACACACACATTAGTTCAGAAGGAAAGCGTGTGGAGAAGTGGGACAGCAGCCAGCGGGGGGGGTCCAGCACGGGGGACAGGAACCCAGACTAGCTGACACATGAAAAGGACCCCTGGGCGTAGAAAGGGAAATAAGTCGCCATAAGCAACACCAAATACATCCAAGAGGGCCTAAGCAACGTGACACGTTATTGATGGAGCGAGCCATGATGTGGTATCAGGTTGAGGAAGAAAACAAGCAGGCCCTTCCACATGCGGTAATGCCTTCATCTTGCAGGAACTTCTAACACACTCCAAGCCGCAAAGAGGTCTAACATTGTCCTGGATTAGGGGCATCCGGCCAACCGCAAGCAGTTGATGGGTCTCACAAGGGCTTGTCAAAAATGCCAACCACACACCAATAATGACCACTGCCAAACAGGTAATGCTTGAAGGCTGTTGCAGGCAAGCTTATTGCTCTCCATGGGGTTCTCCAGTTTATCACATGTGCTTCAGTTGTGAACCTGCTTTCATCTGTGAAGGAGCACAGGGGAGCCAGTGGTCAATTAGGCAATCCTGGTGTTCTATGGCAAAATTTGTCAAGCATCCTGCACAGGGTGGATGGGGGAGCACAACCCCCACTACCTGGGGACGTCGGGCCCTCATACCATCCTATGGAGTAGATTTCAAATGTTGGCAGACACGTGCACATTGTGTGGTTGCTGGGAGGTCATTTTTGCAGGGCTATGGCAGTGCTCTCCTGTGACTCACTGAGCAAAAAGGCAAATAAGGGTACGAGATCCGGGCGGCTGTGGAGGGTTTTGGATGCTTGCGGGCCCGCAAATCAGGGGCAGAGGCGGTGGGGAGGGAAAATCAAAAGGACAGTGGGGATCCATGGCACCATCCAGACAAAAGTTTAAACAGGCACCACATTGTGACAACAGCCGTAAGTGTGAAGACGATATAAAGGAACTAGTAACAAGCGTTGAAGAATTCAATTAGAAGAAAAATAGTTGTTGTCTGATAATCATTGGGCACTACTGCTGGGTTTGTTTCCCAAAGGGATGTTCCATATAGTGAGTCCATCGACTCAGCACTATATATGGGCAACACCAGTATTACAGGGAATCACAATTATATCGAAACAGAAGCGGGGGTCCACAACCACTGGCAGATTTGAGATATAAAAACCAAGGTTTATGAGTACTCAAAACTACACTTACAAAACATACCCATGGTGTTAGATTCTCATTGATCCTAAATAAAGGTCACATGGACTATATCGTGAACAAAGTTAAGGCTATTGTCAACATGGCTTGGCACCGTGCAAACAAATGGCAAATGCCGACCCCCAAAAGATTATAGAGAATAATGCCAACAGAGGCATGCGTTGCGGGATCGAAAGGAGGGCTGCCACGAACGGATGCAAGGGGAGGTCGGCCATACATGGTGAGACTGACTGAATGTCGTCTCTCTCTCCGTTCGCCTCTGTGGCAGCGGGAATGTCATGAATTCTCATGGAATGGGAGACGGGGTGAATCTGACTTTGATCTTTTGTTGGGTTCCATAGATCATGTTCCATCGTGAATTTTTGTAAAGAACGGATAGTAGGTTTGTACTAATGATGGCAAATATTGTATCGAGGGTAATACACTGCTTGATTTTGGTACTGGACCCACCATTTATCAGCTCCTCTCTGCCTGTGAAGCGTTTGATAAAATCATTGCCTCAGATTTCCTGGAGCAGAACCGTGCAGAAATCCGAAAATGGCTAAGGAATGATCCAGATGCCTTTGACTGGACTCACCTTATCAATTTTGTCTGTGATGTGGAGAAAAATGGGTAAGGCAGTTGTTGTATACCTCTCCAGGGTAAAACTAACAATCTTGGCTGTCGTTAAAAAGCATATCTGGGTATCTTAAAATGTTGCTTTTAATAGGGTTCTTAATGCATAAAAACAAATGGTAGATTTCCTTTCTTGAACTGAACATGTCTTTAATGCCATAGCTACATGATGCAGAAAGGATCTGTTAATCCTGATTATAGAGTTTAATAAAAAACTATTATAAAATTCAGTGCCCTTGGAAAAGCTAGGTTAATGCTGTCTGCCATCATAAAACGCATTACACAGCTTCCTGCCACTGTCCAGACAGGACTAACAACCTCGAGCTGGTTGAATCATACAAGCAGCTGGGGAGGATGGTGCAGCATTGATTACTTCTGCTGTCAGTGACAACAGTGATTGATCATTCTCTGGAGCACTAAGAAAAGCGCTGGAGCAGCGCAAGGGCGACAGGACCTCAGAATTGCTCTTTCTGAAAACCACTCAGTTCAGGGATTAAACAAGATATGTATCAGTGTAGCTATAGCAGTCTCAAGGTATGTTTGGTTCATAATGCACAAAGCAAAAGGTAGGTTCCTTTAAAGTTTGTTTTAGATTATCCTTGAAGTATACATTTTGAAGGGTTTTGTGGTAAATCTGATGGATATTACATGTAGATATTGTGTGTTTAAAGGGATGATGCTGAGCAAAAATCTGAAACTCTCCGCCAATACAGCTGAAACAAGTCATGAAATGTGATGTCCATAAGAAAAACCCTTATGATCCAATTGTTGGCCGCCAGTGGACTGTCTCCTGTCTTGTCTTGCCTTGAAATTCCTGTAGAAATGTACACATTCACTGAAGTTCTTAAAAATCTTAAGCCTTGATAAAACCTGGAGGTTACTTTTTAATCTTCGGCGTACTGAGTTGTAGTTTTTATTATGTCGGTGAAAAGCGTTTCACTTCACTGCCCTTGAAACAAGAAGAACTAGAAATGGCCTTTTACAAATCTGGTACGTGATCGAAAAAAATGTGTACGCTCCACGTACTGATATGTCAACCTGGAGATTTCGGACTTTGATAATATGATTATATAAGGGCCAAAAAACCAAGTAAGGGAAAGTTGTTCAACCGATAAACTGATGTACTATTATTTGCTACTCTAGCTTGTATTGTAGACTTGATGCTAGATGTGTAGGGGTTAGTCTGCACAAAGTAAATTCTTGGCTATGTATGAAAGATGGGGTAACAATGTTTAAAAACTGGTTCACTTCAGAATTTTTTCCCATTCTTCCCCAACTCCTCCCCCCCCCCCTTCCCTCCTTGGATCCATTTCAAGCTAATAAATAAAGACTCGTATGAAAATGGCTTTTACCATGAATGAATGTCATATTTTCTATTGCCAAAAATGTGAAATTTGATGGAAGTAGCTGCATAATACTAGAAAAGTATTTTGACCATGTATAAAATGTCTTAAGGAGGTAGCTCAAATGAAATTAATTTCTATTGGTCACATTGACATATGTGATGGGTCTTTTTCTAACTACTTGATGTTGCTTTCAATTGCTCTCCCCAGGATAGGGCATATTAGAATGGGACCCCCACTGAAGGGGCAGAATGAGTAGGTTTCTTGCTGCTCCATTGAATACAAGAGTTGGAAATTGCCATGTACAATGCTTGGGGTATTGCCATATCTTTACAATTTACTAGAATACTGAAAGGTACTGTGCCTATCAATTTCTGACTATAGTTTTGAATGGTGTTCTTACTGTTGGTAGGTGTCCTGGAAGCCAGGGCCCTGTTAAAGTGTTGTTGCATTTCCTATCTGTATTGTGTTTTTCCTCCTAAAAAGTGCTTGAAGTGGCAACATTTTCAATATACCTGTAACTTTCTGACTTCATTTTTTTGCAATTGAAATTTGTGTAATAAAATCTTTCACTGTATGCAGTTTATACTTGATGAATAAATTGTGCATCTTAAACTGGCTTACTGTGGTATGTGTAGCTGGAAAATTTTTACATTTTGATTAATTTTGACTACAGAGTAAAACAGATGTGTTAACAACTAAGTCAGGCCAACAAAAATTTGTAAATGGGGGATGTTTACCACTTTGGCCTCTAGGACACAGCCCTATTTTCCAAATCTGCCCTGTGTCTAAGTGGTTATAACTTTGGAATACTTTAACATATCCAGGGGATTTTGAGATTTTTCACATGACACATTGTACTTAAAATTTGTTTAAAAATTTGGATCATATTTTCTGTTTGGCAAAAATCCAAATTGCCAAAATCTCAATTTTTCATAAGTGCAAAATTATCTTTTTTTTTTTTTTTTTAAGCAGGTAACTTGGGTGCTGTGACAAACTCATAATTTGCATTTCCCAGTTTCTTTAACATGCAGTATGGGCATGGAGAGAACAGCATTCAGAACAGATTTGCATTGTTACATTGTACATGCTGTAGGGTTTTTACATGAGGTGCACATTTGTGGTAAATTGAGGCATCTATTGTTATTGAGATTTTAGTAACTTTAGTTTCTTTTTTTTTTTTTTTGTTTCGGCCAGTCTCAATAACAAACACTTTATACAATGAATTAATGGAATAAACTGCTGCCTGAAGAACGGATCCTCCAGTAAGCAGGGTTAACACTTGTAATTGGAGCACCCCAAATGACCCCCTCCCTCTTTGGTTTGTTCAATCGGACACCAAATTTATAGAAGTATGATTTGAATGCAATGTGAAAATTTGCTGTCAATGCCAAAGTTTAGAAAAAATATCAGATGTGGAATGTATTTAGAACAATTAAACAAAAAGAACTTTACCACATGGTCATGTAAGATTAAAAAAATCAACATTTATGATGCATGACCTAAAAATAAAATTATCAATTAGGGAACAATATACCTGGCAAAACAGTTGTGGGCTGAAGTCTCATCATAAAGTTACAATATGAAAATAAACACATGTACATATAGCAGAAGTATTACATTATGTTCACATAGGAGGGCAACAAACAGATGTTCATTATACTAAATTCCAGTAAGCATTATGGTCAATACAACACATATAAATGTGTTTAGGATCACCAATAAACACACATGCCCTTACCCATGGAACAGGAGCCCCACGCTGTGTGTCCTAGATGTGATCTGGTGGACACAGACCTAATACACATGTTATGGCAATGCCTGAAACTTCACTTCTATTGGAATAAGGTTACAGGGAAATTGTCTTCACAATTTAGTTGTATTGCTCCAGTGGATGTGAAGGTGTGTGTTTTGGGCTCTAGGATAGGAGTGATTGGTTCACCGTGCAGCAAGAAAACTAATCCTATTTAAGTGGAAAGACAAGAATCCAACAATTTTGCATGAGTGGGTAGGCAGAATGGATTTTTGACTCCACATGGAGCAGTTAGAAGCAATAGGAAAGGGTACGGAATTGGAGAAAAGTAAAAGATGGCTCCCTAGATCACCTGTAGGCTGAGTTACAGGGGGGTTAGAATTGGAGATGAGCGCGTATACTCGTCCGAGCATTAGCGTACTCGAAACGACTCGTTGCTCGGACGAGTATTTTGCCTGCTAGCGCTTTCATTTAAGGAAACACAGTGAAGAACAGTGAACACAGGATCATTTAAGTGAAGAACACATTGCAGACGCTAAGTTGCTAACTAATCAGAAGACATAAGTGCAGAACGGTGTTCTTCACAATAGTATGTGAAGAATATTGACACATTGTTCTTCACATACTATTGTGAAGAACACCGTTCTGCACTCTCGTCTCTTCTGATAAGTTGGCAGATGTATGGAAGCATATGCAATGTATTCTTCAGTGAAGCACACATTGCAGATGTTTAACACTGGTCATTCTCCTTTTTGAAGTTCCATGAATATTCCATTGAATAAAAAAAAAACAAACAGGTCTGACTTCCTTATTTCTCAATAAAATAAAATTTTATTGGTCCCCTTGAAAAATGCTCGAGTCTCCCATTGACTTCAATGGCATAAAAGAGAGAAGAATGAGAGAGAGCCAAGGGGCGCTCTATGTGCAGATTACCTTTTTACAGTTGTTTAGATATAGGGAGTGTGGGCTATTATGCTCACCTTGCTGAGTTGTGCTGATGGCACAACTCATATATGCATGAAAGAATATACATCGTAACGCTGCCTCTAGGAAGTGTATTCTTCGGTGTAGACACCGAACAAAAATAGTAGATAGATGCACTTTTCCATGTGAATGAGGGGATTTCGAATAGATTTGAGATCTTGAAAAGAAAAGAGATCTTCTGGATATACAAACTTAAAACACTCAAACTGCAAGGTCTTAATGAAGCCACAGAGACGATATTAATATAAGGATATGTTTACTACCACCCCTTCAAATATATCCCACGATTGTGACCTGGACCGATATAGAATCTATTAGCCACTTACTCACTTGTGTCTTACATCGGTATCAGGCCATAACGGACTGCCTATTCACCTCCTCCAAACTCGGCATCTTTTCTATCCTTATAAGCATCCGTTGTCAGACATCCCATCCATTCAACGCCCTTATGACCCCTGCCAGCATCCGTAGTTGTAGTCGTGTGCGGCAATGACGGCCATCTTTGTAGTTTTTCTCCAATCCACCGCTAGTCACTACGGACGAGGATTTCTCCACATCCCGGTCCTTACCGTCCAGCCATTTATTCTGCTATTACACTATAATTCAGGACGCACTATAAAGGTACCATTGTAAATAGGCCATATATATATATATAAGTTATGTATTTTATTATTTATTTATTCATTGTATCTATGTAAAAATTTAAAATTTTATCGATTATCTCTGCTATCCATTAATTGGTCTGCCCGGTTGCCATAACCGCTTCTTTAAAAAAATATACTAAATAAATTCTTTTACGTACCGCGCCTACTTTTGTTGTACTCACGGGAGAGTGTCATCATCACCTTTCCAGAAACTCCAGGAAAAGTGCATCTATCTACTATTGACTTCAATGGGGCTCGTTATTCGAAACGAGCACTCGAGCATCGGAAAAAGTTCGACTTGAGTAATGAGCACTCAAGCATTTTAGTGCTCGCTCATCTGTAGTTAGAATATATAGCGGGAGCCTATGTTATTACAGGATAGGGAACGATTTTGTGTTTTTTTTTTTTTTTGGTTTTGTTCCAGATGTATACACGGATATATAATATGTATTTGTCAACCACCAGGGGTAAGAAGGGTTTGCAAAGGTGAAATTGTATATGGTTATAAGAAGTAATAGGGAGCAGAGTATTCAAATATCAGTTTATTATGTGTTATATCCGGTTTGAAGTACGTTACTGTAGACAGTTCTAGGATTGTATTGTATCATCTGTTTATATATCTCAATAAAAATGTATTAATAAAAAAAGAAATGCTCCCGTTGAGGCTGTTGGAGACAAAGACCAGCAACTTGGAAAGGCTTCTATTCAGGACCAGAGCTCTTGCATGTGAAGGACCAAACTTTTGCTGTCTCTCCATGATTGTAGAGATGGAGAAGTAAAAGGATGGTGTGTGGAGGATTGGTGATGGTGATTCTGCACCTTGCCTTGGCCGCCACCATGGACAAAGTCGTGTGGAGTGACCTGGTGGTACCCTGCAGCAGCAAGTCCATCCCGCTTTGCGGCAGGCTCTAATGAAAACTAGGTGCCACTAAGACTCTGCTCCCAGGTGTCGGCTTACGTCATTTTCCACGGTGGTCTAGTGGGTCCATTACCCCTGGTGCCTGACAGGCATCAACGCATCCTTCCTGATTTGGGAGGCAAAGGAACAGGTTTGGGCAACTGAAGCAGCAGGGGGAGCCTAAGGGAGATGCCACGCGTGCCGTTTTGAAACCGTTTTTGGTCAGTTTTTAAGCAATCCGTTAAAAAAACGCATGCGTTAAAAAACACATCAGTTTTTTAAAAACGCATGTCCTACTTTTCTACCGGCTTTCTAGAAGTGTAGGCAGCTGTGAAACAAATTAAAACCAGCCAGACACATGGTAAATATTCAAAAGCGCATGTGTTTTAAAAACAGACTGAAAACACATGCTTTAAAATAGACCCAAAAATGCAACATGAGGCATTTTTCGGTGTCTGTATATAGGAATACATACAATTCTGCAACTACATACTACAAACACAAAATGGTTGAAAAGGTAGTTGATAGTTATGAAGTATACTATGCTAGAACGAACTATGAAAACTTACTGAAAATCACTGCTAAACAAGCAATTTATTGTGCAACACTCAAAGCTCGGTTAGTTTGGCACAAATCATGACAGGGAATATTCTCGATTAAGTGAATTAAGAAATAGCCCTGGGCAATACCTCAGCATTCCTGTAAGAATTGCTTATGACATATGTTTGCTCTTATGAAATATCTTGTTTTTAATTTAGCAAATAAGAGCAATGGAAAATTTCAACGAGAACAAAGCCCAGTCATAGTATAGGTTATTATTTAATCTCCACAGACCACAGGAGAGAGGAAGAGCAGAGGTAAGTGACACTAAGACTGAAAATAATCTTAATTTAGAATGCACCTTTAGATGACAAAAAATATATAATATATACCATGCCCCACCTCTACAAAAATGCAACATTTGTATATTACTAACATACACCTGGTAAAGTGTTTGGGGGTGTTGAGATCTGAACTCTAACATAAGAATATGCATTCAATTATTAAAGCCTTTATAACCTCATTAATGTAGTTTTGAAAAAGGATGAAGACTTTTATCTAGTCTATTCCCCACCTGAGAGAACTGGCAGTATCCATTAGAGAGGCAAGAAGAAAAAAAATTCTGCAAAATTTTTTAATAGCTGACATATGTACCCAATATCTACAAAAAAACAATGAGCATTACAGAATGTCCAGCATGACTCGGCTGTGAGCTGACTGTCACTCTCTGGGGGTGATGTGCAGTGCCTCTGCTGCAGCGCATCACTCCCACTTTAGGGCACTTCTGGGTCGTGCTGTGCTGCAGAGCATCACTGAGGACATGTTGAGGATTTGGCACCAATATAGTTGGTCTTAAAAGTGCACAAAAAAACTATCCTTTTGCCAAGAAGATGTCAAAACAACATAAAGAAGTGGCTGGCAACCTAATGGGAAGAAAAGCTAATGATCTAACACACCCTTATAATTGGCACTGTTACACTGTCTTCTTACACTGCCTTTACATTTAAAGAGGACCTGTCACCCTGGAAAACCCACCCACCAAATGTGCCCCCCATAATCGTCCCCCAGCCCCTTTATCCCTAGCCATTTTTATTTGAAATCTATGTGCAGTAAATTTATTTAAACCGATCCAACCTCTTACTAAATAAGAGGTCTGATCGAGTATCCGGCGCGCTGGCAGTCGGCCTTATTCATAAGGGGGCGTGGCGAGACACACCCCGAGCACGCCCCCGCCAGCAGTCACATTGTAGGAGAATCCGGCAGCATCGTATCGCTGCCGGCTCTCAGCGGTGCGGCCGCGCCACACTGTCAGCGGCTGTGGTCGAGCCGGGCCTCTTTAAAACGGCACGGAGAGCTGGCAGCGATGTGATGCTGCCAGCTTCTCCTACAATGTGACCGCTGGCGGGGGTGTGCTGGTGGTGTGTCGGCACGCCCCCTAAAGAATAAGGCTGACTGCCAGCGCGCCGGATACACGATCCGACCTCTTATTTAGTAAGAGGTCGGATCGTTTTAAATAAATTTACTACACATAAATTTCAAATAAAAATGGCTAGGGAGAAAGGGGCTAGGGGGAGGATTATGGGGGGCACATTTGGTGGGTGGGTTTTCCAGGGTGACAGGTCCTCTTTAAACTCCTGATAGACCAACATTCTTTTAATCATTCTATAGGTTTTCAATATAAGTAGCAGAAAAACTGAAAACAGGAATATATTAATATATAATATAATGGCCCACATTGGCACATGTGCAGTTTGCCTGTGGAGTGAGCAGTGTGCGACGGATTCATGAATCTGGCACCCCCTGTACTTCTCTGCAGAATGCACCTTTTTTTTTTCAGTGCATTTTGTTTATGCTGCAGAACTGTGGTGCGCAGCCGACTAACCGCTAACACAACCCTTTTGGTGCACATTTTTTTCTATCTTTTATAAACTGGGGCAGACACCTTATAAATACATGTGCAGTCGGTTTGCATGTTTTATTCAGTGCAAAGTCAGACAGAAAACTGGCGCAAACACTTTAATAAATGGGGGCAAAACAGGTCATGTGTCAAAGACACTACTCAGCAGGGATATTAGATGCATAAAACGTCACTTTGGATTTTCGTGACAGGCTGACTGTATAGTCAAAGTGATATGTATGTAGATAAATGAAGCTGTCGTACTGAATGGGGTTCGGTGAAGGCATTCTCCCTGGGACTTTGGAGAATGTCCCTATTGCACTCTAGATGATATAGACCTGTTACACCCTGTATGCCTTGACTCAGGGTCGCAGCCCTAATCAGCTGTCATCCTATTCCTGCAAAAGACCTATTCCTGCAAAAGACCCGTGTTAAAGACCTAACCTAGTCAATGTCTCATATTAAAGGTTATGTATGAAGTAGTCCTGACATGGCATGTTTCACCTATGTGGGCTCACCAGGGGACAGCACAAAAAAAAACAATTAGTGTTAGTGCGATACGGTGGACAATATGACTATGTACATGGATGGCCGTATTTCCCATTGGAATGCATGGGGTCATATGCTGGCTGTTTATACGGCCATTTTTATACGTTTTTATATAAGAAGAAGCCAGCAGCATGATAGAGGTATCTTTGAAATTATGGTCAAAGGCTCTTTTCAGCTCTGCCAAATTTTTGTCAGTTACTTTACAGTTACACATTAAGTCCAATATAGGCGATGTCCTTAATGGATTAATAAGCAGAAATAGATAGATATTGAATCCACTACTCTTCCCCAAAAAAATCTAATCTGTAGAAAGTATGCTGTAGAGAGATGCACTGTGATTCCCCAAATACTGTACCTGTAATATTCAATTCTTCTAAACATGTATGGCTATCACATATTGAGATGCAATTAGACACAATGGGGCACATTTACTGAGGGTCCGAGGACCGCGATTCTGTCAGGTTTCCCGAATTTTCCCGTTTTGCGATGAATTGCCCCGGGTTTTTGGTGCACGCGATCGGATTGTGGTGCATTGCTGGCTTTCATGCGAAAACAAATGCGAAAACAAATCCGGGGCGTGGCCATCGGACAACCCGGCTGATTCGGACAAACCGCCGAATCTAAAATTCAAATTGTGTCGCAAGATCAGCACTTACATACACCGGGAAGAAGAAGGTGAACTCAGCGGAGAAGCGACACATGCAGGAAATTGGACGCACAATCTTAGTGAATCGCGGCAGCACTGAACCCAGGTCGGACAACGCACAATGGGGATTGCGACGGGAGGGGTAAGTAAATCTGCCCCTATGTTTAACTCTGTTAAAGTTTTAATCCACATGAACTGGATTCTCTTCACAAATATGACAGATAGCCCCAGTGACCACCACCAGTAGGGCATAAGCCAAACACACATTACTATTTCATTGCTAAAATGTTTTTTCCCATTTACTAATATATGTAACGTAGGTCCTAAGGACCATCGTCGGTATCGGATATCATGACTGCCCCTCAGCAGGCGTACATTGATGACTTTGACCCAATCGAATACTTGCAGACATACTATGCGGCAGGAGAAGGGATGCTATTGGGAGAATGGACAGATTTTGCATTACGATATCTACATGAAACTTTTACTATAGGTAAGTAGATGGGTTTTTTTTACTTGGACTTTATTACTGTAAAATTTGCTATGATGTTTGGTTATATATTCAGTAAATTTTTCTGGCTGTGTGTTATAGCCCAAAGCATTACTTATATTCTTATCATCTTGATCAGGGGTTAAACTACAAATTATTACACCCCATAGTAAACTGTTGGCTGGGGCTTTTACGGCTTTCACTGTGTGCCAATCAAGAAGATACCAAATTTATATAGGTTTTATGTTTTCATACATTTACAAAAATTACAACCTTTGATGACATTTTCAATTCTACCATTTTAAGGACTATGGGACACATTTACTTACCCGGTCCTGTCACAATCCAGCAGCGCTTTCTCCGTCGAGGATTCGGGTCTTCCGGTGATTCACTAAGGTAGTGCGCCCAATGTCCACTGTCTCTGCTGCACTGAAATCCGTCGGAGTTCACTGGAGTTCACCATCAGTTGCCGGGCGCAGGTAAGCGTGTGTCAAGCGACACTTTTTTAAAAAAAAAAATTCTGTAGTTTTTCCGAATCCGTCGGGTTTTCAGACGGCCAAACCCCCCCATTTCTGTCGTGTGCATGCCTGGCGCCGATGCGCCACAATCTGATCGTGTGCACCAAAAACCCGGCGCAAATCAGAAAAATTCTGGAATCTCGGCAGAAAAATGCCATTCGGGTCGTTAGTAAATTACTAACACAGAGCACAAAGCCTGCGAAGAAAAAGTAAGCGTCTTAAATTTATCATCGTACATTATTAATGACTCTGAATTGTCGCTCCTCTCTAAAGGACTTAATTATGCCCCCACCAATCATTTTGATTTATACAAAACTATTTTGGATGTCAATAATTTTGTTCGTTTGCTAACAGTAAAAAAACATTTTTTCAAACAGGAGGACACTGATAACAATAATGCTGATGATTCCAAAGAATTTATTGTACATGATGTTAAATCGAATGATAAAAGTTTGAATTTTCCTTCTGTCCAAGATGTCATTGTATATGATACACTGAATAGTCTAGCGGATTGTACTCACGAAAGAGAAAATGAAACTATTAATACAGCTACTAATTTTAAGACTACTAATCCGCTATTCTATCCAGTACAATCAAAACCCCCAGTTCTGGATAAATTCCAGGAGATTATCCAGTCAGAACTTGTTAGATTACATGGTGAAACTAGCATGCCCAGAACCAAAAAATCTAATTTAACTAATGGAGAAAAACATGCTATCCATTCTCTTAAATCTAACTCAGACTTAATTATACGCAAGGCGGATAAGGGGGGGGCAGTAGTCCTACTTAATTTTGGATTATATGACAAAATGTCTAAAAAGTTATTACAGGATCAAAACAACTATATTCCACTTTCATATAATCCCACCAAATGTCTTATGGCACGCTTGGCTGCATTACTGGAAGAAGGCGTAACTCTGGGTATACTCACGCCTAAACAAGCTGAATATATGTATGTACAAAACCCAATCACGCCTATCTTTCACTGTGCACCCAAGATACATAAAGACAAATTTCCCCCGCCCATGCGTCCCATTATTGCCGGCATTGGCTCTCTAAATGAACATATAGGAGCATGGCTGGATTCATTACTACAGCCATTGGTCACACGTTGTCATGGCTACCTAAAAGACAGCAAACATATTCTTCAAGTTTTACAACAAACCAACTGGCTACCTCATTACTCATGGCTGACATGTGACATAGAGGCTTTATATACCAGCATACCTCATTCACTAGCCACCACAGCCCTGTCATACCACCTTGATAAATATTCTAATTATTCTTCTGATTTGAAAATGTATATTTTGGAAGTCATGCAATATTTGCTAAACAGTAATTATTTCCAATATGATAACACATTTTTCTTGCAAAAATCAGGGGCAGCGATGGGGGCCAAGTTTTCCCCATCGCTGGCCAACCTATACGTTGCATGGTGGGAGGAAATTTATGTTTTTGCTGACAATAACCCGTACATCACCCAGATGGTCAGATATGGCCGCTTCATCGATGACGTCATCATTATTTGGGGCGGCGATGAGGCGGCCGTATCTGATTTCATCGAATACCTTAATAACAATCCATTAAATTTATATTTCACATTTCAGTGGCACAACAATAATATTACTTTTTTAGATTTACATCTGGACACATATACTCATTCAGATCAGATCTTCACATCCACTTACCGCAAAAATACTGCCCGTAATACCATACTTCATAGCTCCTCATGTCACCCTAATCATACCATAAAAAGCATCCCGGTGGGTGAAATGCTTAGAGCCAAAAGGAATTGTTCCACTGACACAGCGTTTTCTAAGGAAGTAAACACTATTGAACAAAGACTAAAAAAGAGAGGCTATACCCAATGGAGCTTAGATAGAGCTAAAAACATCAGCCAAAAAAGATCCAGGGAAAGCCTACTCTTTAATCTTTACAAACTTCCTCCTTCTAAACGTAGTGTCAAACCCACTTTTGTCACCACGTATAGTGTAGAGCATAATGCCATAAAAAATATCATTAGCACATATATACCTATACTATACCAGGATGATACATTGCGACAAATCCTACAGGAGGGCTTCTCCTTTTCCACCAGAAAAGCCCCAACCATAGGCAGTATATTATCTCCAAGTGATACCAATAGAAACATTCATACAAGGTCCTGGCTAAACACCAAAGGATTTTTTAAGTGTGGGGCTAAAATCTGTAAAAGTTGCAAATTTGCACGAAATTGCAAAACAACATTAGATAAAAATAAAAACACGGAAATTACCATACGTGATTTCATTAATTGTAATACAAAAAATGTTGTTTATTGCATTACATGCAATTTTTGTAACAAAGACTATATAGGTTGTACGAGTAGGACACTAAAAGAACGCATAAGAGAACACCTTAATGGTGTCACTAATCCTGAATATACAAATCCATCTCATGCCGCTAGGCATTTTATCAATCATCATGACAGAGATTTATCGGGTTGTACTTTCTGTGGCTTGGAAAGGGTTAAACAGAATAAAAGGGGCGGTGATCTCAGAAGAAAACTCCTGAACCGAGAAGGATTTTGGATCCTCACTAAAGATTGTATCTATCCTAGAGGATTCAATGTGAGAAATGACTTGCTAGTCAATTACTAATCTCAAACTTTTGTATGTGTTTCTGTAACATATTATGATGTTTTGTTTTAAACCACGATGTTTTTTATTGTATAAACACATAGTATCTGAGGTGAGTTAGAGACACACACACCTGTGTGTTACCTTACCATTTCCGGTACTCAGAGTACATATGTCTCTCTCACCACACTCATTTTTTATCTATGACTAAGGACCGAAAAGGTCAGAAACGCGTCAGATACTTTTCTATGATGTAATCGCTGTATCCATGCAAGAATAAAGTTTATAGTGTTTTGATACTAACAAGCAAGAGTGCGACCCTCATCCTTTACAAGTTTATTGCGTTAGTAAATTACCCCCTATACGTCTATTTTATCACTTTTTTATTGATTTTTTAAAAAATATTTCTCAAAATGGCAAAAAAGGGACATTTTCACCTTTGGGCGCTAATTTCTAAAGTTACTGGGGCACATTTACTTACCCGTCTGACGGAGTCCACCTAAAGTGCATTGTCCCCCGATAATGCACTGTGCTGTGATTCACTAAGATCGTGCGCCCGATATCCTGCATGTGTCGCTTCCCCGCTCAGGTCTCACAGAGTTCACCTTCTTCTTCCTGGTGCATGTAAGCGCATGGTCTTGGAAAACAATTAGAAAGTTAAATCCTGCACTCAGTCCGAATCGGATCGTCCAACGGCCACCGCAGCTGCCACAATCCGATTGCGTGGGACACAATCCCAGTGCAGACCCCTGTTAAATACCTGGCAAAGCTGTGCAATCCCCGAAAAATGTGCAATGTATGATGATCGGTCCTTAGTAAATGAGCCCCAATGTGTTTTGATAAATTGGACATTTTCGGAAGTGCCGATACCTAACATGTTAATGATTTTTACAGTTTATTTATATTTATATCAGTTCTGGGGAAAGGGGGGTGATTTGAATTTTTAGGGGTTTTTTTCTTTTAATTTAATTTTTTACTATTTTTTTTTAGAAATCCTAGGGTACTTTAACCCTAGGTTGCCTGATTGATCCTACCATATACTGTCATACTACAGAATGGCAGGCTATGGGGATTTTCCACATCAACTATTACAATGTGCAATCTTTTTTGTCTTATTTTACAGTTAAGCCCAATATAGGCGAAGTACTTGAGGGGTAGATAGATATTGAAAGGAGTCAACTACTTCAGCCAAGCAAATACATTTTTACAAATTAATGATGGTCATCCCAGTGACTACCACCTGT
Organism: Engystomops pustulosus; assembly: GCA_019512145.1. Lineage (NCBI taxonomy): Eukaryota > Metazoa > Chordata > Amphibia > Anura > Leptodactylidae > Engystomops > Engystomops pustulosus. The sequence continues at coordinate 147,906,991 of CM033646.1, forward strand.
TGTCTAGGACCTGTCCAGCGCACGTGTCCACTAGCAAAATATTATCTATTATATCTAACTTTTTAGTAAATGAACAAGGTTACAACCAGCATCAGCACGGGCAGTTAAACTCATACATTACAATATTTCCCAACTTTTGTGAGGGTAGAAGAGCTAACCTTTGCCCTGCCCCTGTAGTATTTCCACACAGTATAACAATAACCCTCAATGACCCCCTTTTAAAAATGTCCTAACTTTTTTTTAGCCTTACCCCTCAAATTGTGAAATTGTGGGTTCGTAGCAGCAACATTGCACGAGATAGCTTTTGCAATAAAGCCTGGTGACTCAATGTTCCACTTTCTATATGATATATGAAGAAGAAATATGAATATTTTAGTAATTATAGTTATGAAATGCACCCTCAGGATATAATACAGGTCATTTTCTTCTGACTTTCTGTTTGAGTATCTCCAGATGTTTTTTTTAAGTTTCTGATTATATATAATGTTAGCCTTAAAGGAAACCTACCACTTGAAGTGGCAGGTATAAGGGGGAACTACCGAGCACCAGCTCAGGGTGAACTGGTGCCAGAGCTTATTTTTGTTAGTGTTTTAAACCGAGTATCGCGGTTTAAAGCACTTTTAAACTTTATGGCCGAAGCTGCTTCGTCGCACGGAGGTACGCGCTCGGCGCACCATGCGCATGTCCGTGCACGCGGCTACATAGGAAGTGAAGGAGAGCCGTGCGCACGGTCGCGCACATGGTGCGCCGAGCGCGTACCTCCCTGCGCCGAAGCAGCTTCGGCCATAAACCCTGCGGTTTAAAACACTAACAAAACTAAGCTCCGGCACCAGCTCACCCTGAGCTGGTGCTCGGTAGTTCCCCCTTATACCTGCCACTTCAAGTGGTAGGTTTCCTTTAAATCATTGACAGCAGTAAGAGCACTTATAGGGTGATAGACAGAGAGAAGAAAAATCTATATATATATATAAAATAAGAAAAAATGGCAGCACTCCGAGATTCGATGTGGTCAAAAATACCGTTAGGCATCTGCTGTTTCACTATAGATGCACTAGGGATATATTCCCATATACTTACCTTATATCACGTTCCCCTATCCAATATGGCGACAGCAACACAGTAGTTACTTGTGCGCATGCGCACTGTTCGCCGACCTCTCTGAGCACTCTACGTTTACAGCGATCACGTGACCACTCACGTGCCTGTCATGTGACTGTCATGCGCAGTCTACTATTAGGAACGCCGATGGACCCGCTAACATGTTTCCCTGGTGAGCGATTATTAGCGATTACACTGTGAATACACTACACTGTTATCACATTTTATTATTGTATTCTGATGCTCAAAATGAATTTGTATCCTTAACACTGTATATAGATTATATTGTGCACTTGTTGTCAATAAGAGGAATGATGTCACTTCCTTAAATGCTCTGTATAAATTGTACCACTGTTGTATACACCTTTGCTTGAAAAAGGCTCCAGGCTTTGGGAGCTGAAACGTTGCTTGGCACATGCTGGAATAAAATAGTACGTTTTTGACCACATCGAATCTCGGAGTGCTAGTGACAGGTTCCCTTATTAACTAACAGACACTCTTCTTTTAGCTAAAATTAGTTTCCCTTACATCCCCATAAATCAATGAATGAATCAGATCAGGGGTCTCCGTGGATATTCAGCATATTTTGTCTTCTGGTCTATGTGTATGTGATATCATAGACTCCTGATGAATCTGCCATGAATAAGGATAGATGAAATGCGTCGAGATGCTACTTATGAACATTCATGATCCTTGTGATCAAAGAATGTTACCCTAATCAGTTAGTTTTCCCAATATTACTTTTTTTGGAAATACAATCAGTTATATTTAAGATAACATCACTAGGACAAGTCATCATTTAGCCAAAACTGACATCAGGTGGTGGGTGATATGTATTACAAGTGGGAAGGTAGTGATAGAAACTGAATGGTAACATCTCACTTAGGTTAATATTGGAGTAATGATAACTTCTCTATCACGACATGAAAACACTGCTGAAGTCTCTTATTTCATTATGTTTATACACACCCTACACGTGATTTGACCTATATGTACCCAGTGATTTTACATCTATTCCATGGGCCGCTGAACATTTACAAACTTAGATAGGGGTAATTGAGCATTGTGCACAATGACAATGGGTTGTTTTATTTAAGGATACCTATACCTATTAAAAAAAATAAAAAAATTAGGGATCTAGTAATAGTTTTTAAGTGAGTATGTGTTATCATTTTTTACCAGCAAATAAATAAAAGTTCCGTTTTATTTCATTTTCTTGTCGTGTACTTCCCACGGATATTGTTCAGTAATAGAGTGCAATGAAACAAGTAGTAAATAATTTAAAGGGGTCTGAATACTTTCTATAGCCACTGTACCTACATAAAAGGGGTATCCCTAGAATATGAGCTTCTGATTAAAAAAAAAAACAAAAAAAAACGTAATGCTTTAAATAAATGAATATAACAAAACTCATTGTCATTAGTCACAAAATGGAGCTTGAATAGTTTGATTTCATGATTCATAAAATTTTATGGACTTTTTAAAGTAGGTGGAATTATCACCAAGATGGCCATCACTGGAAACTACAAGTCCCATGATCCTTCAGTTCTCAAGAACAGCTTCTACGTCTTATGCTCTGTTCCCAGTGATGATGTAACAGAATTTCTTGCTCTGTTACCATAGAAATGACGTGTGTAACTGCCGTCACTGCACATTATCACACTGAGATGACGTGGAGAAAATCAACGGACTAATTTAAGGGCCAGTAGCATTTTAATTTTTCTTATTACAGTGTATGTCAACAGCATTTTCTGCTAAGGGGAGCAAAATTTTAAATAACAACTAATTAAATATTAGCTTATATTTTAAGAGCCTATTTGTATGTGACTTATGCTTATTCCTGGAATACCCCTTTAAGTGTTAGGCTTCACTCGGTACATTGGAAAGGGCTTTTCTATACAGCCCAGTCCTCTTACTGCATCAATTATTTGCATGTTTTCTATGTATGTCAAACAAATTTGAATGTAACAACAAATGTTAAGGAGGATATTAGGTCTTTAAGATTCAACTCTAGGATATTGTATTTCTGGGGTTTTAATGTTTTAAACATTACAATTACTCAATAAATGATGAAATTTACAAAAAGTAGACACCTTCATGGACTTTGTCAAGTGGATTAGCATCTTCTCAAACTGTTTTTGCAATGAGTCACGGTTAACACGTTTTTTTGAACTCAACATTGCTTTGGTATCTTTTGGAAAACTAACTGTAATTGTCATAGATCTGGAACAACCGAACATCTTCCTTTTCGCTGGTCTTTATCTCAAAATGGTCTTTACCCGGGTGAACATTTCTCTTTCCATTATGTGTAATAGTTTTTGCTCTGATTGATATTTTTAATAATATAATTTATTAATAGATTTTTTTTACCTCTTTTCTTTTAAGGTGGAGTAAAGGGAGATACACTGCTTGATTTTGGCACTGGACCCTCCATTTATCAGCTCCTATCGGCTTGTGAAGTATTTGATAAAATCATTGTCTCAGACTTTCTGGAACAAAACCGGGCTGAATTCCAAAAATGGCTAAAGAAGGATCCAGATGCTTTTGACTGGACTCACATTATCAAACATGTTTGTGAGCTGGAAGGAAACAGGTATACCTTTTTATTTTACAGTCTATGGCAACTTAACCCCGTTAACTGCCATAATAGTATGTCAGGGGGTGGCATGAGTATTATGGAGAGGGCTAACAGGATGACTGGCCTGGGGCATCTGCAAACCGCCAAATTGGTTTGGATCGACACTCCTCCTGATGTTATCGGGGATTGTCACATTGTTACAGATGCTTAGCAAAACTGCTATATACAGTAATATTGCAGTATATGGTAGGAAGGATCAGACACATTGGGGTTACAGTACATTTAAAGGGGCTGAAAAACTTAAAAATAAAAGAATACATTTTCAATTTCAAATCCCCTCCCTTTACCCACAGCTGATATAAAAATAAACAAGTAAAATCGTAAATGTGTTGGTATCGCCAAAGTCCAGATCTATCAAAATATAAAAGGGTTATTCTCAGTGGTCCTTAGAAGAAATGGCGATGTAGCAGCGCTCCGTTAAAAAACAAGTGTTTCTTTTATTCCACCATAATCAACAAGCGACTTATCGCCCTCTCTATAAAGGTCTTATCAAACTTGATAATGCCCTCCTACAGAGGGTGAAACATCGCTTGTTGATTTTATAATGGATTGCTGCTGGCTATGTCAGAACTTACTTACTTGTCCCGTATTTTAGGGTATGATCCCGCTTTTATGAAGTCCTGGGACATCGGCATTGTTCTAAAAAAGAGTTTTGTAAACCTATTCAAATGAATCAATCCACTGACGTCACAATCGGTGGGTGGGGCCAGGTGGGAGTGTGTGCATATATTAGCAGGAGGCGGAGCGAAGTGGCACTCGGGTGACTAGCCCTGAGCAACTCCAGCTCATTTGAATATCTTTTTAAAGTCTTTTTTTAGAACAATGTTGATGTCCCATAACATCATAAAAGCGAGATCATCCTGACAGATGGGACAAGTAAGTAAGTTTGGGACATCTACCATCAGTTAATCTTTATTAGAATACAAATTACACTGCAATTTGGGGAAGCATTGGAAGTGTGTGATCGATGTATAACTTTGTGTCCAGTCCATTATCCTGTTCCCCTCTTCGGTTTTCTAATACAAATTATGTTGTGTAAATTTTTTTTCTTTTTTCAGGGAAGATCCTGAAAAAAAGGCTGAGAAGCTCCGCAATAAGGTGAAAGAAGTCCTGAAATGTGATGCGCTCAAAAAAAAACCTTATGATCCAGTGGTTGTGCCACCAGTGGATTGTCTCTTGTCTTGTCTCTGCCTTGAATGTCCATGCAAGGATATAAAAACACTTTGTGAAGTTCTGAATAATTTTCAGTCCTTGATAAAACCTGGAGGTCACCTTTTACTTTTAAGTGGACTGAACGCTACTTTTTATTATGTTGGGAAAACTTATTTTGGTGCGTTGACCACAAGAAAGGAGGAGCTTGAGATGACAATTAAAGTAGCTGGTTACAATATTGAAAAAGCTGTGTATGTTCCAAGAGCTGACAAATCAAGGATGGACGTTGCTGATCATGACACTTTTTATTTTATTCATGCCCGTAAACCATTGTAAGGACGAATTGGAAATTGTTAAGTGTTTGGTTGAGTCTGAAAACTCAAAAATAAATCCAAAATAAGTGTTGGATACATTTAGCAGAGAGATGATGTCAAATAAACAATCCATGTGTAATAATAACTACAATCTAGCATAACACTGAAGATAAAATATTGCATACTGGAAACAATCTACATCTTAAATTAAACAATCAATTTTTCTTTTTAATTTAAATTTTAAAAAGACAAAAAAAACATATTTGAGTGCTCTAAATCTTTCATTTGTGGCCTTTATCTTTTCATAAGTTATTGGTGTTACACATATTTATACATTCCAATACACACAAATTAGTTACCGCAGGAAGGTGTGGAGAAGTGGACGCAGCCAGCGGGGGAGTGGTCCAGCACGGGGACAGGAACCCACACTAGCTGCACACATGAAAAGGACCTGGCGTAGAAATAAGATCCGCCATAGCCATACACCAAATACATCAAGAGGCCTAAGCAACGTGACGTTATTGGATGGAGCGAGCCATGATGTGGTATTCAGGTCTGGGAAACAAGCAGGCCCGTCCATAGCTTTAATGCCTTCATCTTGCAGGAACTTCTAACACACTCCAGCCGCAAGAGGTCTAACATTGTCCTGGATTAGGAGGAATCCAGGACCAACCGCAGCAGTTTATGGTCTCACAAGGGCTGTCCAAAATGCCACCACACACCATTACTGACCACTGCCAAACCGGTCATGCTGAAGGATGTTGCAGGCAGCTTATTGCTCTCCATGGGGTCTCCAGATTTTATCACATGTGCTCAGTGTGAACCTGCTTTCATCTGTGAAGAGCACAGGGCGCCAGTGGTCAATTAGCCAATCCTGGTGTTCTCTGGCAAATGTCAAGCATCCTGCACGGAGTTGGGCTGTGAGCACAACCCCCATCTGTGGACGTCGGGCCCTCATACCATCCTCATGGAGTCGATTTCTAACTGTTTGTGCAGACACGTGCACATGTGTGGTTGCTGGAGGTCATTTTGCAGGGCTCTGGCAGTGCTCCTCCTGTTACTCCTTGCACAAAGGCAAGGGTAGCGATCCTGCTGCTGTGGAGGGTTTTGATGCTCTGCCGGGCCCGCAAATCATTGGGCAGAGGGGTAGGGATAAATCAAAGGACAGTGGGATCATGCCACCATACAGCAAGTTTACACAGGCTGCACACATTTGTGTACAACAGCCGTAAGTTTGAAGACGATAAATGAATAGTAAAAGCTTTAAGAATTCAATATTAGAAGAAAAAATAGTTGTGTCCTGATAATCATTGTGGCCAATACCTGCTGGGTTCTGTCTTCAAAGGGATTGTTCCTATATTAGTGAGTCCATCGACTAGTCCCATATATATGGGCCAACACCAGTATACATGTAATCACAATATATCGAAACAGAGCTGGTGTCAAAAAACCACTGCAATATTTGAGATATAAAAACCAAGTTTTTATTGATATACTCTAAAACACACTTAAAAAACACACCCAATGTGTGTTATATCTCTCCATTGACTAAAATAAAGTCACATGGACTCCTATCAGCTGCCACAAAGTAAGGCTATCTGTAAACATGGATTGGCAAAGTGCAAACAAATGTGCAAATGCCAAACAGATTATTATAGCAAATAAGCCCCAACACTCCGCATGCGTGCGGGATCCGGAAAGCAGACGGGGCCTGACCACGAACGGAGGCCAAAGGCTGAGAGGCTCCAGTCCCCTCCCCATTGGTGAGTATCCCTGAATTGTCCCATTGTCCTCCTCCTCATCCCCGTTCGCCCCATCTGTGGCAGCTGGTCCCAATGTCATGAATTCTCTATCCTGTCCATATACTGGAGCAGGGGTGACTCATGTCACCATCTTGATCTCTGTTGTTCTGGTCCAATCATGTCATCAATGTTCCCTCTTGCCTTCTTTTGTTCACTGACATCCGGATAGTAGGTTTGTAATACTGATCGGCAAATATTGTATTAGGTCAAGGATGCACATCATCGCCTAGAATCATCAGTAAGGTCGTCACTTCTCGAACCACTGGTCAAATCATCACTTCTATGCTGCTGAGGAGCTCCATCTGGTATCAGGTTCGACCTTTCTGCTCAGAATAAGGATAAAACATTATGAATATTCAATTGCACACAAGTAAGGCAGCTACTGACATACCTGATTAACAAAAGTAAACATGTTCCCCACCTATGTAATAAATGGTCACGAACATTACTATATGCGATATTTCTGCATTATATGTAATAAACAGATCCCTCTAGCGCTGTGAATATAATCATATCTATTACCCTGTGAAGTGTCTTTATTGTGAAGAAGTATACTGTAAGAAGGAAAAGGCGTGAACTGTGTACCCAAGTGTGTGCTGTGAAATGCTAGCGAAATAATAAAGGTGAAATATAATGTGTGTGAGATGTGTGTAATGACATTGTTAATATTATGGAGGCACTATGCGATTTTGAGGTAGACTGAGAATGCTGGATAAAAATCATAGCAATGTACCTTTAGAATACAAATGCCCAATAAATCAAGTGAAAACATCACAATTCTGCACTGATTCTTCCAGCGTTCTGACTCCCTCTAGAGGCAAGTATGCAGATTACTTGATGAACTCCCTCTAGGGCAGTGATGGCTAACCTATGGCACTGGTGCCAGAGGTGGCACTCAGAGCCCTTTCTGTGGGCACTCAGGCCATCACCAGAGAGGACTCCAGGCATCTTCCTGCAGTCCCAGACGGCCCAGGACTTGCTGTGCACAGAGCTATATTAAAGTGACAGCTCAACCTGGGACTATTTTCTGCTTTATTGGTGTCCTCAGTGCTGGTATCAATGAAAACTGTGACAGAGAAGGGAGTATAAATCACAAATTAAGTTTCTGTGTTGGCACTTTGCGATAAATAAGCGGGTCTATGTTGTAGTTTGGGCACTCGGCCTCTAAAAGGTTCGCCATCACTGCTCTAGGGGTTGGTTCAGAGCACTACAGACATATCCTTGAACTTCCTCCTTTGGTCAATTGATCTTCTCTGTGGGATGGTCTGTAAATCTCATTCCAGAACTCAAACCAGCGCTACAGTATCAAGTCTATTCCATGTGCTCCAGCCCATCTGTTTACTACATGAATCTGAGTCTGTTTATCCCAGACCTCAACATTTGTGACATCTACTCTGCAACTTGTTTGTGACCCTGACTTGTTTCTTGCTCTGCTCTCTGTTTGAACTCCCATCCTCGGCTTGATCCAGTCACTATGTGTCCAGCTTTGTACCAACTGCCACATACCTGCAAGTCTCTGGCAGCCAAATCCATCCTGCCTCATAGCAGGCTCTGGTGAAGCCCAGGGGGGCATGTTAGGCTCTGCACACCAGTATTTATAAGTACCAGCCAGCAAACTAAGGAGTCCGCTAGTGCACTAACTGCTGCTGACCTCCTGCAGAAAGTACTAGATAGGTGGATAAACAGGAGTAAAACCAACTACAGCTGCTCCAGTCCCTTTACAAGCCCCTGGATTCACTTCTAACGACCCAAGTCTGGCACCTTCCATAAATATTGTTCCTACGCCCCATCAACTTTGGGTTCTACTCCCTGCAAAGTATGATGGGGATCCCAAGATTCATTGTGGGTTCCTAAATCAGTGTTCCGTTCATTTTGTGCTGCTTCCAAGAAACTTTGTGACAAAACTAAAGTAGCCTTTAATATTTATCTACTACATGATATGAAAAATTGGCCTCAACCCACAGGTATAAAGGTATTTAGGTATAAAGGTATTTATATTTATCACTACTATTACCCAAAAATCTCTTTAGTTTTGGAAAAGGCCTCCAGAGGGTACCCAAGCCTTCAAATGGCTTAAACAAGCCTTCATCGCTGCTCCTATTCTCACCCATCCAAATTCAGCCATACCATTCTCCCTAGAAGTGGGTGCATCGTCATACAAGGAGACATGTCGAAAGATTATCTTCCACAATGTCAGTCACATATATGCCTTTTGGTCCTACATGCCTTATCCAGGGGCATAACTTGAGCGGGTGCAGAAGGTTTTAATTACCCATATGAGAAGATAAGTACTATAATCCATATATCATAGTCAGGAGCCTTACATAGACTTTGCACTGGGGCCCATCAACTTCATGTTACATCACTGGCCCTACCCATTGGTAGTGAAGTTTGAGGCATATGGCATTCCACATTTAGGCCATGCTAACTCTCCGTCCCGGGTGATGATGGTGCTCCTGCTGCATAGGCAACTTCTTCCTTCTTGTGCTGTTGCTAAGTTCTTAATGTCGGATGGGAATTGCACCAGTAGGGCCTCCACCAAAGTACACTTGTATTCCCTTATTTTTCTCTCATACTGCTGCAATAAAGGATGCTTTGCTATCCTTGTAGCATGGATTTAGAGTAGTGGTCACCTACTATTCAGAACTGTTGACTATCCAGTTGTTGTTGCACAGGCATTGTGGCATATATTGGCTTGTGTAAGAAAGTCTGCTGAAAGACAAGGATAAACTTGTCTTTCCCTCCTTACCCCCCAGCCATGCTTCAGTGAGGGGAGCCATGTGTGTACTGCCCTGACACATGTTCCTCCTCTTCCTGTTGTTGCACAATAACTTCCTCCGTCTTGGTATTAACGGCTTTGTGGAGCAGGCAAATGATGGGGATGGTTGCACTGACAATGGTGACAAGCAATGCTGACCATACGCATGACACATTGAAAGTAGTGCAGCAGGCAACAAATGTTCATCATGGAAAGCTAGTCGTGGGTGGTCAAGTGCCACTGATTACTACTTCAACTTGACTGGGTATTCTTGAGCTGGAATTGAACTACTGGCTGCTGCTGCTCACATGCTTTCCAGCATATGTAAAGTTGAATAATACCTAGTTGGTACATCAAATATGAGTCCCTCTGCTATGCAGATAAGCAAGCAGCAGGGCGTGATTGCCGAAAATGCGCACACATGTGCCCCACTTTGTCGGGCTTGAGGTTCACTAGCAGCAGCCACTCATCTGTTTGCAGTCCACACTTCGTGGGTGGTCTTTTACTCAGACAAATGTGTTTCCGCACAGCCTGCTGCTCTTTCCCCATGGTTTTGCTAACACTGGTAGTGCAGGCTCAGCGCTGAATAGAATAAAACAGTAGAGGAGGAAGCAGTCCGGCAATCGTGGGTGGTGGCAGAAAAACAGCCAAAGCGCTTCATGCCCTGCTGCCACCACTACATTCACCCAGTACCTTCAAACGGCACGGTCAGGTGCGGGTACATGGAGAGGGCTCATGGGCCCTGTTAATACCCGCCCATCAGCCGCTGCAGGGCCAATAACTGGAAGGAATCATAACTGATTTAATAAACCATTCGCAGCTTCACCATAAAGAATGAGCCCTCTCCATAGCCGGTAAATCTTTGCTGCATATTGCATTGCATATATTGCATATTACTGGTAACACCCGCGATCTTGGTGGCGATCGTCACTCCCCATGACGTAATCGGGAAGCGGCGATCAGTTGCCATGACAGGCTCGGGTCCTCCAAAGACTAGAAAAATCCCCATATACTGCCATACTCTAGTATGGCAGTATGTGGTAGGATCAATCAGACAACCATAGGATAAGTACCCTAAGGGTCTGAAAAACAGTAAAAGTAAAAATAAAAAAAAGTTTAAAAAAATTATAATTAAAAACCTAAAAATTCTAATCACCCCCCGCTTTCCTAGAACTGATAGAAATAAATAGTAAAAATCATAAACACATTAGTTATCGCCACTTCCAAAAATGCCCGATCTATAAAAATATAATAATGATTTTTCACTGTGTTTAACCCCGAAACGGGAAATAGCGGCCGAAGTTAAAAATGGCACTTTTTTGCCAATTTGAAAAATATAAAAAAAATTCAATAAAAATGTACAGTCCGAAAAATTGTAGATAAAAAATGACACCACCCACAAATCCGTACACTGAAATATAAAAAAGTTATTAGCGCCAGAAAATGGCAAAATCCCCCCAAAAAATTTTGTACAGGAGGTTTTAATTTTTGTAAATGTATGAAAAATTATAAAACCTATATAAATTTGGTATACCTGTGATCGCACCAACCCAAAGAATAAAGTAAACATGTCATTTGGGGGCGCACAGTGAAAGCTGTAAAATCCAAGCCCACAAGAAAATGGTGCAAATCACCATTTTCACTGTATTTGACATTTTTTCCAGCTTCCCAATGCATGGCATGGAATAATAAATACTGTCACTATGAAGTGCAATTTGTTACTCAGAAAACAAGCCCTCACGTGTAAAAATGAAAAAGGTTATATAGAATAAAAAATGGAAATGAAAAAACAAAAAAGGGCCAGGCCGTTAAGGGGTTAAGAAGTGTCCGTGCCACATATGTGTCACATGTGACCCTTCTGTGTCTCCGCTGCACTACTCTTCAAGTGGCACAAATTTCGTCACTGAAATGGCCGTTCTGGTGCTCAGTGCAGTTCGCACTGATTTTAGTAAATGTGCCCCCTTGTTCTGTGAACCCGCTTTTGATTTTCTACCACTGGAAATCAGCAGAAGACACAAGGCGTGTGGACTGAGCTGATATCAGTGCAGGGTTTAATTTCAGGGAAATAACCAAACATTACAATTCATGTTATTTTGGCTGCAGCTCTGCCACTTATGGCATCAGATTAGAGATGAGCGAGCACTAAAATGCTCGGGTACTCGTTATTCGAGACGAACTTTTCCCGATGCTCGAGTGCTCGTCTCGAATAACGAGCCCCATTGAAGTCAATGGGAGACTCGAGCATTTTTCAAGGGGACCAAGGCTCTGCACAGGGAAGCTTGGCCAAACACCTGGGAACCTCAGAAAAGGATGAAACACCACGGAAAATGGACAGGAAACAGCAGGGGCAGCATGCATGGATGCCTCTGAGGCTGCTTAATCGCACCATTATGCCAAAATTATGGGCAACAGCATGGCCATGACAGAGTGACAGAATGAAGCTAGATAGCATGTAAAACATCCAATAATTGACCCTGACACTATAGGGGACGGCATGCAGAGGCAGCGGCAGGCTAGAGAGTGGCATGGCGACATACTCTAAATGGACTCAGGCTTCAAACCAATGGGTGGCAGAGAGGAACCAAAGGGGGTGAGCAAGAAGCGCTCAAATAATATCGGTACATGATAAAAGTTTGCCAGTATATTTTGTGGATTACACAGCAGGGTGGCGACAAAGTTAACATGGAAGCCATGAAAACAACCCAAAATTCTGCCTGACACAGCTCGTTTGATAAGGGGACCATGTATGGAGGCAGTGAACTAGTAGTAGATTAAAGGTGCTGCAGTTAAAACTATGTTAGTTGGATCTTGGCATGGAGCTGGCGCTCCGCTGCCAGGCGAGCTTTCGCCAATCCAAGCCCCTGTCTCTAGGCTACTCCCCAAACAGCACTTCTAAGAACCTTTTGTATAAGATCAAGTGTAGTAGCGTTCTTATAAGTTTAGGATATGGCGGGTGAGGGGAATGTAAACAGATGCGCAAGAAGCGCTGAAATAATATTGGTAAATGATAAAAGTTTGCCAGTATATTTTGTGGATAACACAGCAGGGTGGCGACAAAGTTAACAACTTTGATGTGGAATCCATGAAAACAACCCAAATTTCTGCCTGACACACCTCGTTTGATAAGGGGACGATGTATGGAGGCAGCTATATGGACGACTTTTGGAGGTAGCAATGGAGACAACGTGTGGAGGCTGCTATGGAGACAATTTAATTTGGATAGTGCCTGTATGTGGCAGTCCAAAAAAGTTTTCAAACCAGAGGAGCAGGTAGGTGGCCCTCCAGAAAAATGAAATAGATTGAGTGCCTGTATGTGGCAGTCCAAAAAAGTTTTCAAACCAGAGGAGCAGGTAGGTGGCCCTCCAGAAAAATTGAATAGATTGAGTGCCTGTATGTGGCACTCCCAAAAATTGTTTAAAACAGAGGACCGGGTAGGTGGCCCTCCAGAAAAATTAAATGCATAAAGTACTATAGCTAGAGCCAGTGGGCCCTGTCAAAAAATAGCCAGTTTCCTCTGCTTTACCTCCGATCCCTCAGTCTGCTCCCCCCTCGGACTTCCTGCCCTGACAACAACTTCACCACTGTCTGACAACCGTGTCTCCTCATCGTCGGACACCTCTTTACACACTTCTTCCACTACGTCAAGAAGGTCATCATCACCCACAGACTGCGACTGGTGGAAAACCTGGGCATCGGAAAATTGCTCAGCAGCAAACGGACAAGTGGTTTGTGACTGTGGGAAGGGTCCAGAAAACAGTTCCTCAGAGTATGCCAGTTCAAATGGCAAATTTTCCTGGGAGGGGGCAGACTGGGGGGGAGGAGGCTGAGGTGCAGGAGCTGGAGGAGTGCCGATTTCGGTGACATGGGTGGACTGCGTGGAAGACTGACTGGTGGACAAATTGCTCGAAGCATTGTCGGCAATCCACGACATCACCTGTTCGCACTGTTCTGGCCTCAACAGTGCTCTACCACGAGTCCCAGTAACTTGAGACATGAACCTAGGGAGTGTAGCTCTGCGGCGTTCCCCTGCTCCCTGATGAGATGACGCTGAGTTATGAAAAAATAAACGTAAAATAAAAAGGAAATGGCAGACTGTGCCTAATTGAAATCCAACCCCTAATAAATTTTCCCACTTTGGTCTTTGCGATGGATATGTGCGTCACTAAGCGCTAAACACAGCGGTAAAAAGAAACTGCCAGACTGTGCCTAATTGAAATCCAACCCCTAATAAATTTTCCCACTTCGGTCTTTGCGATGGATATGTGCGTCACTAAGCGCTAAACACAGCGGTCGCAAGTCTCACTCCAAATTCCTCACAATTGGCTAGTATATGCACTGCAGCAAGGACAGCCACCAGCAGATCAACCAGAAATAAAATATATATAACGCTATTGTAGGCGTAAGTAAGCCGTTTGGATTCTCCTTTGGCTATTTTCTAGCCAAGTATGAAAGCACACTGATGAGATGACGCTGAGTTATGAAAAAATAAACGTAAAATAAAAAGGAAATGGCAGACTGTGCCTAATTGAAATCAAACCCCTAATAAATTTTCCCACTTTGGTGTTTGAGGTGGATATGTGTGTCACTAAGAGCTAAACACAACGGTAGCAAGTCCCCCTGCAAATTCCTCACAATATGGTACTAGCTGCACTACTAGTGCCAGCAAGCCCAGCCACAAGCAAACAAAAAAAAAAAAAGTATAACGTTATTGTAGCCCTAAGAAGGGCTGTTG